>JADRCH010000052.1:2682905-2716954 GCA_019843965.1 Rhynchomys soricoides
AGAAGAAGAAGAAGAAGAAGAAGAAGAAGAAGAAGAAGAAGAAGAAGAAGAAGAAGAAGAAGAAGAAGAAGAAGAAGAAGAATCAGCTAAGTATCTGTGTTCTCTGAACAGCCATCCCCTGAAATAACATATAATAACCTTGTAGGTGGCACATGCATTCTGTCATGGAATTAGGGAATGGATTATGTTGGGCTTTTAAAATGTATTAATGTAAAAGTTGTATAACATAAAATTAACCCCTTTAAGATGAATTGGTCCCTTACACATTCACAGTTGTTCATCCACCACTTTTGGTTTCAGTATGTTTCATTACTCAACAATAAGTCCACTAATCAGTTTTGTGATACACTAAAAATTTTGAGTGTACAGGAGAGGAGTCCTACTCAGATTTACTAATGGCCCATGGTTAGGTCATATAAAAACTAGAAACAGCTTTTTGAACTGTAAATTTATTAGCAGATTGGAGGTTCTCAAATATTCGCCTCCACCAGACAGCTAGGGGATGTATCAGACACAGGCTGAAGGTTCCACCTTCCAAGTCTCTTGAGTCAGTGAGTCTGCAGTGGACTACAAACTCACATTACCCACAGATTTCCAAACAATGCTGATGTCACTGTCTCCACATTGTAACTTAGAGAACCAATGAGCTATAGTGAGTAGTCTTAAGCCCAATTTCCTAATTATAGATTTTGCTAAGTTTCGCCAGAAGTTTCTATATTCAAACAAATAGTCATATTGGAATTACTTACTTTCTCTGTCTCATAAAATTTTTTTTTCTGTTTTGTTTTTTGTGTGTTTGTTTGTTTTGGCTAAATCACCATTCAAATAAGGCCCTGTAGGTAACTACAGTTTAAAAATTGACATGTAAATGAAAAGTTTGTTCCTTGCTGAAGTCTGAATGTCCCCTTAAGTAGCTGAGCTTTTCTCTTTCAAGTGTCTGGAGGAAATACTTAGATTGTATGTTTGTAGGTCAGCACCAATCACAGGTCATTTCCCATAATAATCTAACACAGTGCCTGGCGTATAGTTGGCATTAACTATCGGGTAAATGAACTTGTTTGGGTAACAATTAAAGGTAAATTTCTTTTAGCATTACTTAAAGTACTTCCAAGCACATGGCCATAGAGCAAACTCTATGTTTTGTATTACGGGATTTCTACATTGGTTCACCTTCAGCCAGGTTTCAGGCTGGCATTGTAGTCTAATAGCACCAAAAGGTTTCCTTCAAGGCAGTAATTACACCTCCAGAGGCATTCTGTCCTCTTGGATTTCTGTAGAAGTTGATGCCAATGTTTTAACATCAACTTAAGACCACCACCCATGTGTGTGCATGTGTATAGATGAAAATTCCAACATCTGTCCAGCAGATCTGCCTGTGCCCTCCTGGTGACTAAGCTTGAGGTTGGGTGAGGTGGAGCATTGCAGGAGTCAACAGTGGGGCTGATGATGTCTTGTTTCTAAAGTGCCTAGATCCTTTAATCTTTCTTTCTTTGATGTCTGAGATTTCCTTCTTTAGGCAGTGACACTGGGACCAAAGCAACACCAGGAAACCATTTTCCAGTAAAGGGTGTGTGTGCACTATGAACACCTGCAGCGCCCCTAGAACCAGGTGACTTGAATTACACACACATTTCTACATTTCTGCTTTGTATGTGGGTGGCAATTTCAACCTTTAAAAAAAAAATTATTGGGTAAAAGATGATAGCTCTGGTCACAGCCTGTGACTTCTATTTGTTTTTGCACACATACCAAATAAAATCACAAATGATCAGAGGGGAAGAAGAAACTTTGTGATTCTTATGAGTATGAAAATAGTAGCTTACAAGCCAGCAGGACTTTTGTATAAAGACTTTGTAGATTCAAACAAGAGAGAGAATAGTTTGTGGTCAAACTCAGTACGGAATTGGAAGACAGAATTTGGGGCTCAAGATATGACTATTATTGGTGATTGTGTGAACCTTTTGCACCCTGCTTTTGCAGCTATTTGTGGGGTTGATGGCTTCTTTCTCATCTATAGAATCCAGGTCAGCTTCCAAAAGGATTGGAGGCCCTTGTTTTGTTTTGTTCTGGTTTTGTTTTAACAACTTATTTCTTGCAATTGTTGGGGGAAGGAGCTACCAAATTCTGGGTAACTGTGTATTATTCATTTGCCTTTCTTTTCTATTAGAGAAATACTATAAATTGGTGCTGATATGGGCATCCCAAAATGTTTTCCTCAACCTGCTTATATTTAAGCCTCGACAGACTACATGAAAGGGGTTCCCTAGGACAGTATCATTCTCTGTCCTTTCTGTAAGATTTCCTTTACAGACAGCCATTTCCTCTTAGCTCTCAGTATACAACCCTCTTGTTCTCCTCCTGCCTCAGGTGAATCCTCCAGTTCTTCTCACATTCTCAGAAGAGTATTTCCCAACAGACCTAGCCTCCGTTTCTTACTCTCCTATAAAAACGTTCACTCTAGAATTCTAACAACGGATTGTGCCAATGGTATCGTAAATGAGGCTTAAGACTTGTCCCTCAAGACTAAACACTTTCCATTCGCCTTCAAGTATCTTACCGACCTCTTCTTGGGACACATATGCCATGTGCCCACATCCACATTCAATAAGATTAGAATAAAACCACCTTTTCTTCACCACTTTCTAAACAGCCTTCAAGAAGGGAAGTTTACCAAAGTTTAAAAAAAGAGCTACAAAGCAAGTAGGTTAGAGAGCTGAAAGGTAGAAAAGCCAAATTCAAAGTATTATTACTGAGAATGTTAAACATATTAACTTCTAAACATTTTGTTTTGAATAAGTTTGGCAAAATATTAGAAGTTATTAGCTCTACTCGGCATAAATGAGGGACTTGGATGTTTCTAAAAATATTTGGCATTTAGAAGCATTTTAAATTATGGTTTCAACAAATATAGTTAATGTATCGTGTATTTTTAACGTATTTTTACTAAATAAAAATAACACAGTCTATTTGTTCATCTTTTAAAAATGCCATTAAAAACAAACTCAATGTTAATATGCTCAGTGACTCAACACAGTAAAACCTTACTTTAAAAATAGCCTCAGAGCCTTAAAATATGACATCAGTATGCATAATTTATTGCCTATAAATTAAAAAGTATCAGTCAATCACTTCTAGAGCAAGATCTAGATATTTTCTTATCTCCAAACGCTTTCTCATGCATCATTAATAACTATAAAAGATTTGTTCATATACAGATAGGATCCTCTGATAGGATCTGAAGCAATGCCAAAATTTTCGATAGCCTAAATTCTCTAAAATTTGCTCATTATCTTTTATAACATGTGGTAGTGAGTTTGTTTACAAAATAATAATTCAAGCCACAAGAATAGAATCTTTGCTTTATATTCTAGAGATAATTTTCTCTTTTATCTACTTTTATAATCCTTGCATGGCATACTTTTGCAAGTTTCATCTAATTTCCTGTTTTAGCTTAGTTGTTTTTAGTATCCTTCCTAGGTAACCACTTCTATTTTGTGGTATTCCCATTCATGTTTCAACTCCTTGTTTGCATTTTCTGTGGATAACCAGCTGTTAAGCTTAAGAACACCAGATGTTAGCATAAGATTTGAGATGTTGTTTCCAGGGCAACCAGCATTAGAGCACTGAGCCCTCTTCATCATTACATTTACTAATCTAAAGGAGGAACTGAAAATTACATTTCTTTATGGAAATGAAACAGATTAAAACATTTCAATAATACAAAATAAAATGGCTACAGCATCTCCTACCATAGCTTGTTTCTACCATCTTTTATTTTTCCACTCTCTGTAAGAGCAAAGCACTGAGAGCTCAATAGAGTGGAAAGCAGAGAAGGTTTAGCCATCTCCAATTGACAGATCAATTACATATAGGCAATTTCAAGGTTGTGGGTCATCACTTCCCTACACATATGTGAATGGAGAGCTTTGTGACTTCCTAGCCTTCCTTCATTTCAGCATCCATGGGGCAAGCTGTGAGATCATGGTGTTCCCAGAGCAAGGGATTACCATAGCCTCCTTCTGTCATTCTGCAGCCACAAACGACACATCATAATAATATAACTTATAATGATACAGCATCTTTTGTGGAACAAAAATGTCTTTCAAGTAACAAAAATCAAATATGTAAGCCTTTGGACCTCTACTCATTTATGATGCCATATGATGCCAATCAAGACTGTGCTCTTGACATCTAGAATGGTTATCTTTTAGTACCAAGGATTGAACATGTTAGCCTCAGGCCTCAAGCATTTAGCCACAAAACTCCCAATCCTCTTTGTTCATTTTTTAAAAAGCAAGATACCACGAAATTGTTCAGGCTAGCCTTAAGCTCACTTTATGATCCATGCTGGCATTGAATTGTGTCTTAACCTCTCCTGTAATGAGAATTTTAGGCTTATGCCACCAAGGGCACACATACACACATGCATACACATTATGGTATAAAAGTTTTATTGTGTAATGTGGTCAGAAAAATCCAGGAATTAATTCTAAATATCATCCATTTCAAATTACCAATAAACCTCAAATTTCTACAAACACAAAATGTATTCAATAATAACTACTCTTCTATGTATTGTACTATCCAGTAATCAAGTGAACTACATTATTCACAGTACGCTGTGAAAAAGTTGTAATTTTAATCAATTTATAACTGTTACTATGCTCAAATTAGCCTGTAATATTGAACAGTTGCCTCCTCTTCCAGATGTCATTGTTGTCATTGATGTACTATCAAAAATGTCACAAGCAAAACAGTTATAAGGTAAGCAGATCTCTTCGGATTCTAGGACTGTGTGTTTGAAGCTTAAGGGTGTTTGGTAGAGGATTGTTTGTTGAGTCATCATGTTTGGTCTAACATTATTGTCACTGCCGTCTGTTATATATTTAGTCTACCTGCTTATTCTATCACAGAAAACCAACGAGACAAGAGAAATGGCGGTCAGTATTGCCTTTTAGTCAAGAGCTATTCTTTAAACAACACTCTATTCTTTCAAATAACAGCTTAAATCAGATATGAAATGCCCATTATTGTGTGTCAGAAGAATTGGTCCTGTGGCTATTCATGGTATGCACAAAGCTCCTACCAATGTTCAACAGAAGACCATGTTAGTAGAATGAAGGCATTTCTGGACAGTGTGGAAGGATTCCTCACTGTGGACCATGATCTCACAATTCATAATTAAGAACACTGTTCTGTTTTCATTGAAGAATCCTGGGAAACTGTGCAGTGATGCAACTTCACATGTCTTCTCAATGGAAATTTGTTTTATTCATAAATCAAGTAATAAGAACAAGACACAGTGTACTAGATTTTAATGCTAATTATCTTAAAAATAACAACTTACTGGAAATGTGATGGACTGTTATTCACTTCTCTAATCTTATACTGATTCCCTCCAAAGAGTTGAAGGCTAATTAGTTTGAGAAGTCACTTCTTTATCCATATTCTCAAACTACCCTTCTGAAATTAGGTAAAGTATCTCATACTGAAGATCTATGTTTTTTAAGCAGGCTGTTTGCTGGTTCAATTTGCTAGGCTAAAGCATGGCCTGGGGCTGAGAGGCCATAGGACTGCCTAAGGCACACTCACTAGTGTGTCAGGAGTAAATGTTTCCATCTCATGGACTCACATCCGGTGGAGATCAACATGCCACCCAGGAGTTTACCACAACTTGCCTTTTCACACCTGGTAGCACAAAGGAAGAATAAAATTATTACTGTTTCCCAACAATGCCCCCAAATATATGACAACACATGGAAGCCTGTGGAAAAATAATGGCTAAATCTAGATTTACTAATGACTTTATTTTCCATAACTGGAAATGTAGAGAGTAAATTGCAACATTTCTCAGTAGTAAGCTATTTTTCTAGAATGCTGATCAAGATGAAACACTCAATTTAAGCCCCAACAAGGCCCAGTGAAGCTTTAAGTAAATAATATGCTATACTTGATTGTGAGCTCAACAATTCCCACAGTCATCTAGGAAACAAATGTCTGCACATATCTGTGAGGTAGTTTTTCTAGATTGATTAACTGAGGTGGGAGGAGACACTACAACAGTGGACTGCATCATTCCTTGGACCAGAGTTCGAGAATGAATAGAAAAGAGAAGGGCACCTGCACTCCACTACCTATCTCTCTTTGCTTCCTGACTGTGCATGTAGTATGACTGGCTGCCTGGGATCCTGCCACCATGTTTCCCCTGCCATGACAGACTGTACCCCCAAACTATGAGTCAAACTAAACCCTTTTCACTTCTCTCTCTCTCTCTCTCTCTCTCTCTCTCTCTCTCTCTCTCTCTCGGACAGGACAATTAGAACACAGATACAATTAACCTTTTGTGGAATTCTGTATTCCATGCCTTTTCTTCATACTTTAGTCCCATAAACAGGATTCTTACTCATGTTTCCATCTGACTGTTTTCCCATTGCTGCAGCATTTAGCACCGTGTACTGTAATAATTCAAATTTTCCCTGCAGTAGCTAAGTGTTTGCCTCACCTGCTACTTGAGTGGCTCAACTCACTATTATTGAATTTATACAGAAGTATTGAACTCAAAATATAATTTGACTTGAAGTTAGAGACTGTAGTCCATATTTGATACTAGCATTTTAAAAATGTTCAGAAAATTTAGCTGACAAAATCAAAGATAATTCAGAATTATCTGCTTTAAAAACATTTGTGCAACATCTGACAAAAATAAAAATTATTGTTGACATAATGAATATTAAAAGTTACATTTTTATCCAGCTAACAGAAAGACTATGCTACAGGAACTTGAAGTGCACTGTTTTGTTATTGCAGCTTTATTAGCAAAATATTGACTGTTCGAAGCTCAAACACAAGCACAACCGCATCCATTTCTAGAAATATCAATCAAAAGTAGATGCAACCCTGAGATTTATAAGAATATTCTTGCACTACACACCACCACCATCTATGAAATTTGAACCTGTATTTAATAAGCAGATTATAACATGTTAATTAATCTCTATTCCTAAATACCATATAATAATCCTACCACACTGAATGTGTGTCAAACACCATGAACTCTAAATGAATGGATATATGCCCAGCAAGAATTTCAAAGGATATAGTCAGTAAGGCCTTAGCAATGGAGGGCAAAACTTATGCACTTGAGCACAGCTGCTTCTAATATTTGGTATCCAGTTCAACCAGTTATTTTAATTCCTAATAGAGTCCATTTTGCTAGTGTTTGTTCTTATCCTTAAAATAAAACATAGTGAGAGACAAAGTCATTCAGAACCTAAGAGAGACCACAGAATGGTTCAACTAGCAAAATGCTATTTTTGCAAGCCTGAGGACCTGCATTTGAATCCCCAGGATGCACATAAAATTCAAAGCTTGAAAATTTGTGTCTATAACCCCAGCACTGGGGAAGCATATCCATGGAGCTTGCAGCCCAGCCAGTATAGCTACAAACAGCAAGCTCTGGAATCACTGAGAGACCATATCTCATAAAGGTAGACAGTAAGAGAGGAAGACACTAGTAAGAACCTCTGGCCTTTGCATGTGCATAGGATAGGCACACCTGTAACTCATACCACACAGAATTAAAAGAGAAATAAAAGACCCTAAGAGACAAAATGACATTAGACATGAATGGAAACACTCTTGAAATGCCTTAATACTTAGATCCTACAAAGAAGACCGTACTTTGGAAAACTGAAATGACACGTAAGTTAAGCTGCAGTATCTGACTCTGACATCACAAGATGTCTCAGAGATTTTATTCGCCTGTATGGTAAAATATTTTAGACATATAAAATGGTTTCCCTAGTGGGTTGGGAATAAAATATCCCAAGTCTCCACATCACAAAAATTCCTCTTATTAAGCTACTTTTATGAGAGTCTGGTTGTCTCTTATAAGTTTATGTTCAGATTGATCCCATTCTTCCTTCTCAGGAACATTCGCAAGCTGGTCTCCATCCCATCAACACAGTTGGCTGCTGTGCTCAATGCAAGGAAGTCATTCCTTTCCCTTTCATGTAAATCTTTTCATTTATCTGAGAAATAAACTTGGTTCTTTCCATGCACTTATTTATTTTGTGTTTCTTAAGAGGCTCTAGAGATAAAGCGGGACTTAGACTCTTGGTTTTGAAAATTCCCACAAGTAACTATGTCTGGACCAAGTGATCAGACTTTCATGGGGATTTCAAAAGTTTTATTTTATTTTTAATATTCACTGTGCATTATAATGAATAGAGCAAAAGTTCAACACATTAATGAGTCTCTAACAATAGAAGTTTCCAAATTAAATGATATTTTTAAAAAAGTTAGGAATGGCAAAAGTTTCTTTCTTTTATTTTTGCATGTGCTTGCTTATGATTTAACTCTCCAGATACGCTTTTCCCATGGGGAAGCCTGTAGATTTCTTGCTACAGCAAAAGCATATGTATAGTTGCTCTGTTACCCTAGTCAACACTGAGTGCAGCAGGTTTTTAAGCACCCCTGTATGAATTTGGTCCACAGGTCATTGGCTTTCTCACTGGCATGCTAATGGGAAGGCAAAATCTAAAATCAACAAAAGAAAGAAACACTTGGATGTCTGGATAGGCATCAGAACTTCATTCTGAACTGTGATTCAGGTCTCCTACATCAGTGTTTAGCATACCCTAAGACAGTGCCTGGCATTTCAGGGCCTTTCCCATCACAGCCATGGTGTTGCAAAATGAGTAAACGTGCCTCTGTGGTACTCAGAATTTATAATTAGAGGAAATTGTTGTAATTAATTCAATTCCCCTTTCCTGCTAATTCACTCTCTAACAACGATTAGTAATTAAACTGTAAAAGAACAATGAAGTGAGCTGTCTCTGCTCCTGTCCTTTCTCACTGGCCTCTTCATCATACTGTGACAGGCCTGTTCTGGTTGAGAACAGTTTTATGGCATGTATGTCAATTATTCACTGTGTATGCCCATTATTTGCCATAAATACGCATGTCTAGGGGGTTGTGCCTGTTTAAATCTTATTTCATATAAAGTAACCCATAAAGGAATTCATGTCTTAAAGTAACTCATCTATTTCTTTGAAGTCTGTTAATGGTAAAGGAGAATGTTGATGTATCAATATTAGATACAAATTTTGGTGTGACATGATAAAGAAATGTTCTTGATATCTTGAGCTTCTCCTTTTTCTAGAAAGTCAAGAATCACTAATTTTCTGTGTTCTAAAATAGCAATTCTTCACTCATTAAATCTTTGAGAAAAAAAAAAAGTTCTGATTCTGTTGAAAAGTTGGTTCATTTTGTGGGCTGTGTATTTTGTCAAGTTTTTCAGAGCTGAACAATATTTAATATTTAATTATAGTAGCTAAGTCTTAACACCATGTTAATTTTTAATGTTATTAAAACTTCTAAAACCTTGACATTTTCACAACAAAATGGTATTAGAATTCCAAAAGAGTAGAATACCCATCTAACAATAAATTTTAAAATGTTTTAGCTTTATAAATGATTTCAAATGCTCATATTTGTAGCTCTGAACAGACTGTTCAAAAATATCCAGTAATCGTTAACAGTCCTGGAATTCGTTTGCAAGCACAGGGTTGTGGATTTTCCCTTTCTGGTGCTACTGACATTAATAATTCAGTTACAGTCATGCATTGGTTAGGCAGACAATCATAACCACCTCATGTAAATTCATTGATATTCAAAATATGCATCATATGGTTTTCTACTAAAATTATGCATAATTCTCTTAGGTGTATAATATGCTGCACTAGTCAGACAAATCAAAGAAACCAGCTATCAGCTGCACAGGGGTAAGAGCATATACTACTGCCTTCTTTTTGTCTCCATCTCTTACAGAACTGCGTAGCTTTGAACCAGTTACTGCATCCATCTGTGTATCAGTGAAGCTTCTTGGAGAGTGAAGTGATGTAATAAACTGATTTAAACAATCGTCTTTAAGAAGCCTGGTATCAGCTGCTTCTGTTGTTATCATTGTCATGGCACAGGGAAGAAAAGAAATCTGCAGATGACTCCCAGGTCTCAGCTGAACACAACAAATCTCAGGCTGATTCTTGATCTGGAGCCTCTGAATTTGACAGAATGTGACATCTTTATTTTTGCTATCCTTTGGCTCCATGCTCCTTAGGTTTGAGTATGTAGAATGGATCACCACTGTGTTAGAAACATCTTTGAGATTATCAGCAATGGAGATTATGAGTGTCTGCATCATATTAAAGATTTCTCTGAATCTTTTGGGCTGTCATATCTTCTATATGTTTATTTTATATATGCATAACAAAGTATTGACAAAATTTTCTCTATCAATTTAGGCCAGTTCTTACACAAATTCCTACATTAATTTAAAGGCTTTGGTATTGGATGCACATACATCTATTTGTTTCCTTCCTGGAGAATTACTGCATTTTAGCATTTAGTAATGATCTTTTTTTTCCCTATCTGGCCACCATTTAAAGTTAAGGTGCCCATTAGACCTGCAGCTGGAGTTTCTTAGTGGGTATTCTGCTGTATAAATTCTAATTATACTTTGTTTCCTTTAGTCTGTTATCCAGTCCCTAAAATCCAGTCCCTAAGCACCACTAGACTACTGATCTATTGTACTTGACCTATTAACCTCTATTTGCTTTCTTCTCTGATTAATCAGACAACTAATGGAAGAATAGTTACAATTATCACCAAGTACTAGAATTTTCTAAATTGTTCTGGTATATAATCTTAAGGACTATGATTTCAAGGGCTGACTGGGGACAAATCTTTTAAAACATTGAGGACTTTGAGGATTTTGAATCAATTAAGGGTACCGGGGGAAATATCATTCTCTTTCTCTTTCCACGTGTTATTGTTCTCACATTATCATTTTATATCTTACAAATATTTGTGTTTCATGTTAAAATAGGTCAGAGACTTAGGGGGAAATTAAATACTCTTGTCCTGCTAAAGGGGCATAGCGATAAAATGACTCCTAACGACATACTCTGTACACATAGATTGGTGCCTTGCTCAGTCATCATCAGAGAAGCCTCCCCCTGCAGCAAATGGGAACCAATACAGATACCTGAAGTCAAATATGCAGAGAGTGAGAAACCATGGGAACCTCAGCTCTATGTCTCCATGAAATGCCTTCCCTCAGGGCTCAGGGACCACTGCAGAGGCCAAGGCAGAGAGATTGTTAGAGCCAGAGGGGATGGAGCAAGGAATCAAGGCCTTCTAGATACCACAGGGTGGCCACACATATAAACTCACAGAGACTGGGGCAGCATGCTCAGGGCCTGTATAGTTTTACCCAGGTGGGATCTTAGAACTGAAAAACGTAGACAAGTGCTCCTGTCCCTAATCCAGAAGCCATATCCATATAAAAGCCACTTGCAAGTGAAAAATTAGTTTGCTCCAAGGGAGTCTCACTAGGAAAACAAACTGCTCTTAAGGGTAGGCTACATGTCCAGCAGCAGATGGCCAGCAAAAAGCAAACTCAAATGAATCCTTGGAGGTTCTTTGGTTCATAATGATAACTTGGGGCTTTTCTCTTTTCTTTAACCTTACAGGTACTTTGCATTATATCATAGCTACTGGTTTGAGGTTTGTATGGAATTTCTGTATGAGCAAACATATGTATATATGAATTTCATGTGTTCTTAGTTTGACTCTTTCCTGTTTGGTTGTTTTGTCATATTGCAATTTGTTTTTATTTTATTGTATTTATTATTGTTATATATAGATGCTTGTTTGGAGGTTTGGGGAGAAAAAGTCATGATCAGAATATATTGTATGAAAAAGTAGTCTATTTTCTTTAAAGAAAAGAGAAAAAGAGCCAATTGCAACACAAGTCCTCTCAATCACAAAGCAGGAGAAATTGTAGCACTTCACCAAAAAACAATTGAGTATATATAGACCCCAGGTTAATTATTTTAATCTTTTATAGAATTGTTCAGGTTTCTTCCACACAAAATCATTATTCTGAGGCAAAAAAAAAAAAAAAAAAAAAAGGCTTTGGTTGTTTTGGTGTCCAGTGAAATCAAAGCATTATGTAGTAATGTAAGATGCAAAATTAATTTAGGAATCTTTAAGGTATTTTAAGTTCATAATTTCAAATGAAGTTGGATTTGAAGTTCTGCATCCTGGACAGTTAATTTGCACACATTAGGTGATGGAGATTACTAGAGAGTGGTCCAGCAGTCGCCAGTACAGTACTTCTTGCAAAAGGATGGCTTCACTAAAGGGCAGACACATGGGTGTTACTTCAGAGTCAGATTCTGCTATTTAGAGAAAAACATGCAATCATGGATTTGTTCTTAGACTTTTCACACAGTGAAACTTCTGCAAGAATATACCTGATAGGTTGAGACCTATTTAGCATCTGCGCTGGACTCTAATCACAAAACATGGCTGCTGTTTGTGATGCAAACTGATCAACTTCCTAAGTGTTTTCTCATTAGGTTTTCTCATTAGTCCAAACCCTCCATCCATCCTCATATTTTAACAACTGTAATTTTTTCAAGAATGTACTTGTGTTTTTTATTTAAATCTCATCTGTTAGGAAGTGCGCGGATATCTTGCCCATTGTTTGCAAATACTCATGTTTGAGAGAGCAGACTGTAAGCCTCTGGGTTCTTCCTTTCTTTAAACAACATGCATGATAGTGAGGAGCCTGGGAATCATCATGCTCTGAAGGCGGCCTCATGCCTACCAGTCTTTGCAGCCACAGGTCTCTGGTTTATAACACAGTACAAGCAGAAGAACGGTCACAAGAAACTGCCTTCAGAGAATTATCTTCATTGTTATCATCTGTGTATTACAGAAGTGTAATGTTTTGATTGTTGTTTTTAAGGTTTCAATGCAAAGGGAAGAAATGATTTCTTGAAAGCTCCATAATTACTGACCAGAATAAAAGAGCTAATGACAACCAAGGCCCTCAGTGGTTCCATCATCCAACCAGTTATGATTATTCACTAGTCAGCTCATTGGGGTTAGCTATGGACTACACCATAGGGAGCAAGTATGTGTGTTCCTATGGCAATCACTATCGTGAAGCCTAAATGGCCAAGGACACTATAATACACTTAGTTAAGTACTCTGGGTAAATGTGACCCAGTGCTGAGCCTATACAGAACAAAAGGTTCAGAGTCAGAGAAAAGGAAACTTAAGTGAAACTTAAGCCAAGATCTGAAGGTTGCCTAGCAGTTAGTTGACTGGCTGAAGAACAAACAAGCTGAAGAACAACTGAAGGAAATGGAAATGGCATGTGTGACATCCTCATGACTGACACCACCCCCTTTCCCAACATAGAGACTGCAAAGTGATTTGAAGGAAGAGATCATGGTATTCAGTCACTGTCATCCAGACAGTAGCCTTTCTCAGGTGGCATCTTGGAATTACAAAAGGATTATTAAGAGAATAACTGCATGATCCTTGGTCCTGAGTCTGTCTTCTTCACTGGGAGTTTTGTTAAACCTGGTACCTAGCACACAATGGTGGACACAATGACTGGTAAATATCTGTCAAAGTGGGGGAAAAGCAAGGAAAGAAGGAAAGGAGAAAGTTGGGAGGGAGGGAGAGAGGGAGGGAGGGAGGGACAGACGGAGGGAGGGAGGGAGGGAGAGAAAAGGGAAAGAGACATTCTTTTTAAGTAGGAAATGAAGAAGGGACATAAGATCTGAAGAGCTCTTGATCAAATTCAGCTCAGTCTCTGACCTGGATGCACAGACCTTTTGCAGAACTCTCCAGGTAGATGTATGTAAGTTGCTACTGTTCATTTATGCTTGGGAATAATAAACACAAGATAATTAAGGAACTTGCTTAAGGTGGCACAGTCTGCTCTCCTCCAGCAGACTCTGCTGTAAGCATGCAGGAGCACATGCATATCACACACACAGAGATGTCTCTTCTCTCTCCTCTGCAGTTTGTGATTAAGATTTTTAAAAGAGTCAAAATAATGAGACCCTGATTCATACACCCTTAAAATTATCACCAATATTGTTTAATTTCAGGTAAGTTGCTGTGAAAGTGCATCTGATAGATAGTAGAGATTGCATCGATACATAAAATGCTTGGCAGGGAAGTAACTGAGTCTTCATTTTCCTTATGGATTTCTGTGTGAATTTCTGTGCTGCTAGGGATTGTTAAGTAAAGAGCAGTAGACCTTTCATGTCAGAAGAAGGGGGTCACTATCCCCGACACCCCACAACAAGATCAAGTAAAAGGATACTGCATCAAACCTATCGCCCTCTTCTTCCTCCCCATATGCCCCATGTGGATTTCACAGAAGCAATACTGCTCAACTTTGAGAAATGCTCAGATTCAAACAAAAGTATTCAAGACCTTCTCAAGCTTGACCTAAGGAAGTCCCAGTTCCTTTCTGGAATTAAGTGTGTGGTTCCTGGAAAAAGCAGCTGATTTATGTTTCCTCCTTCTTTTTTAATTTAGGAGTCAGTTACCTCAACTAAGCAGTTTTATGATCTCCGTTCAGAATCAAATCTGGAATTCCTGCATATTCTGCTTTTGCTCAAATTTCAGGCTGTAGCTTGGGACTCAAGTGATTTCTCCATCTCACATAGCTTTTTGAAGGGAGTACCAGTTCTCTTGATCTGTAACTGTTTTTCTAGGGTTTTAAACCCACTCTCTAAATCAACCATCCCAGGGTTTTCTGGTGTCCTCTGTCTTGCTTGCTCTGTCACTTGTCACCCCCTCTGGCCTTCCACCCAAAATTTCAGTCTCATTTCGACTCCACTATTACAGCAAATATTTTCTTCTGAAGTTATTCGAGCCAAAGGCCTTGTTTAAATAGAGAAGATCAGACCACAAAGTAAGTATAGAAATAAGAGATCAGTATTTTCCCATTTGTATACTTTCACCACCCCCAGGCTTCTTTTGTTTTCTGACCATAGAAGCTTTGAAAGCTTTAATACTCATTTTGAGTGATTGTTTCAGATATTATTTTGCTCCCAGATTTCAGCAATAAGAAGAAAAAGTCATTGTATAATTGGCTATTATAAGAGAGGAAGAGAGCAGCAAAAAGGAAAACATGGAATCCTCAAGGACACAGGAAGACCCCAGGATTTACAATTGGTCACATTCTCCCCCCCCCCCTCAGGATTGTAGTTTCTCTCTCAGTTCAAATATGAGGCTCCTTCTTCAGGAGCTGAAGACCTGGAAAACCAGGTGAGGTGGTGCAGGACTTGGTGTGAGTCAAATAGACCTTTATGAAACCAACTACTGGCTTTTTAAGGTAGGATTTTACTACTCAGCTTAGATGGCATCTAAATCTCTATCCTCCTGCCTCAGTCCTCCAAGTGCTAACACTACAGGCATATACTACTACACTCAGTTCCATCACTGTTGTTTAAATCAGTCTTGAATCAAAAATGGTGCATTCAAATCAGAGAGGCTCGCCCAATCCTACCACTTAGAAGATGCATGATGTTTACCATTTTTGGACTTCAGTTTTCTACTGAGAAAAGGACACTATCCATCTACTTTACAAAATTAATTAATTACTATAAAGAACTGAAAACATTTTCTAGCAGTTATATATGACTAAGTATAAAGGCAATATACTTTTATAAGCTTTATGAATGAGTGTCTGTGTGTGTAGTACAATCTATATAGGAGTGAGTAATGACAATCTAGTTTTGCCATAATTATTTCTCTCTGACTGGATGATGTGTCAGGAGTGACCTTCCCTGCTTGGCATAGAACAGACACTCATCCACAGCTGTAATTAGCACTGTCATTATTCTGATGATCCTGTGGTCCTATTCCCTTCAGTGTTGCCCAGTCATCAGTAGATCCCCCAGGGTAATTGCTTTGCTCTCAGATGATTGACCCAAGTGGTGCTCATGGGCTTTGGTTGAAATCAAATCTTTCTACTACTACAGTGCCTGAGTATGTGAACCCCTCTTAGTAGATACAAATGCTCCATTTGATTCAACCTGTGGAACTGGAAAAATTCCAGTAGTTACTGGAACAATCCTCCAGGCAAGGCAGTTCTAAACTCTAGGACCATACCTCAGATGTTTTTCTTGTTCCTAAAGAGAGAGAAAGCAGGAGCCACCATTCACTTTTTGCTTTTTCTGTCTTTTATGAAATCTTGCTATTAAATACAAGTGAACACATCTTTGAGAAGGACCAGAAGTAAAGTTTTCAAATGTCAATGCAACTGTCTGGAAACAGAAAAGGGAATCAGCTGACTGCCAATGTTATGTTTTAAACTTTTCAAATATGACAAATTAGATTTTGTTTGGCTTTGTTTTGCTGTACTGATGTAAACATTTATTTGGCGGCCATCTTACAAATTGTTCCCAGGACTGATTTTTGTTGCAGTGCAGAAATGTTTTCCTGCTTGATGTTCTGTTTGGGAAAATATACAGAGATAGAGGATGAAATATTTAGGATCCACTTTCAAGATAAACTCGGATGCTAAGTTTTTAAACATTATTTATTTTATATTTATCTTCATTAGTGTTTTGAATGTATGTCTGTGTGAGGGTATTGGATACCCTGGAACTGAAGCCACAGACAGTAACTGTCATGTAGGTGCTGGGAATTGAACCTGGGTACTCTGGTACCCAGAGCTCTTAACTTCTGAACCATCTCAAGACACTAGCTTTCTTAATAATACTGAGTGATTCCTTCTCAAATGCATATCTTTATCTTACACACTTACTTCTCCTCAAAAAGAATTGTTACATTCTTCAGAGTACATGTTTTATCAAAGTCATGTTAGCCAACTAATTTCACTCAATATATTTCAAGACGATTTATTAAGTATCTTCTATCTTTTCTCTGTTGGCATTGGACAGATGAAAGACAATAGGATAGATGGCATACTGATGTAATAGAACAGACAAATACACACCTCTGAGATGACAAATCAATGACGTCTACACCAGTACCTATAACGTAGGCCAGACCACGTAAAGTTCACACCTCTGAAAAACAGTGCCTTAAACATACTGTCCTCCTCCGTGCAGAATGTGAATGTTGCTCTTACTAATTAGTTCTGCTGTATTCCATCGATTTTTATAGCATTCTTGGATCCATTCTTTTCATTCTTTTTGTCTGAAAGTAATAATCTTGATATACTTATGAGAGCCCCCCCTCCTGTGTTCCTAGATGCCTTGGCTGCTGATCAGCAAAAGCCAGGACACACTCAATCCTCTAAGCTTGGCATCACATCGGTCTGGAAGTAGTTTGCATGCAGAGCCCTTTGTAGTAAATACTCATTAGAGGTTCTGTTGGCTTACTTGGTCACCCACATTTTGCAGTGGGTGGCCCAGTTGGCACGCTCTTTGTTTTATTTTCCACCACTGCAAGTACTCCAGATGTAGTAACCTGGCCGCCTTTCCTTTGCTCCTCTTAGTGTGTGGGTATGGGGTACCCACTTATCTCTAACACTGGTTAGTTAATTACCCCAGGTAAGTAGACACACAGACTATGATCACTTCTCTCCAAAGCACCTTTTGTAGGGAAACTTAATGAAATAAAATTGTACTGTTTCAGGGACCACTCACAACTCACAACTGATTTTTCACATTTTAAACTAAGAAGTGTTTTTTCTCCCCTGTGCTTCCTCCATCCTGTCCCTTTCCTCCCCACCCATAGCTTCAGTTTCACACAAACAACCACATCAATTCACAGAAACATAATTTCAGAAGTTATTCATGAGTTACAAGGGAAATCTCTTGCTTTGGTTTATTACCTAAACAAATCTTTCCTACTGACTGTTGGTGAGTGCTTTGATAAAAGAAGAAGCATCTACAGGATGTCATTATTTTTCTAAGATTAGCAAGGAAATCTCAACTAGAGAGAGAGAGAGAGAGAGAGAGAGAGAGAGAGAACCCAATGTTACTAGACTACCTGTAAATGCAAAGTAAGTTACCATAAAGTATAATACAGCTCTTGATCTGCACAGGGCAAACATTCTGAATAATCAGTGGTTATAAAGCAAGTACTAATATAAAGCAAGTAAACTAATACTTACCGCTCCTCTTATTATTATGAAATATCTTTGCAAAATGCTTGTAATGATATTCACCAGCTAGGATTCCTATTAGTGTAAATATTAAAATTGCAGTATAAATGCAAATTTCTTACAATAGTCTTTTGTTCTGTTACTTGCTGGTTCTCGTAAAGCATTTGTGTGACGTGAACCACCATCAGTTTTTCATACTTTAGAATTTATGTAACTCTAACTTTGCTGTTATGAATTGAGAAGAGATATGGTATTGGAGGGAGACAGAATGTAACCATGTGCTAGATGTGGGCATTATGTTATATGTATTTGCATCCATTATTTCATTGAACACCCAAAGTGACCAAGCAAGATACACATTATTAAGTCTGCCGAGAAAAACTAAAACATCTACATGCAGTTTCAACAAGGCACCAGCATTGGAAACCAAGTTCTTCTGATTCAAAATGTGCGTGCTTTTCATTCCCCACATTCTAATCAGTCTAGTTAGCCTCATTTCTTTTTCAGACAGGAAGAGTGTAGGAAGCACCCTGTCAGCTTGCAGAGAGTCATTCTGCATCCTGGATTCTAACTGCCGCTAAGATTTAATAGCTGTGGGGGGAAAAACAGCAAGGTATCCTCCAGTGTACCATAAATAGGCCACTCCATGGTAAATTACACACTCACAACTCATCCTAAAAGGAGCCCCACATCATGGCTGGACAGCAATGCTGACTGAGGCCAAAACCATGAGGGCCTGCACGTGCTCAGGATCATTGTCTAAGTGTGCAACCCACCTGCAGATGTCAGCCTCACTACTGACTTCCTCCAGCTCACTGCACTCCCGCACAGATCCAACTTCTGTCTTCTCTCGTATATCACAGCACCAGGTGTTTGTTTGTTCAACCTTGACATTTAGCCTCATAAGACTTTTGTCAAAAGTCGCATTGATCCATCAAGAACAATTCATCGTAACGATCATGCGTGATGGTTTACTATTATGTCCTAAATTACTCATCCATAAGCCTAGTCATAGAAATTCCATTTTAGTGAATGGATTATAATTATTGATCCACCAACCCATAATATGTAAGGCTTTGCTCAAGAATGCTATGAAGGGTCAGGAGGGAAACTTCCATTTAAAGAAGACAGTTTCTGTAGAATTAGATATGTCTGTCTTTATGTTTTGTTTTACTGACAATGTTATTTGAAGCTCAACACATTCTGAAGCCTATTAATATTGAATTAGTGTCTTAATTTTAACTTAAAACATACAACTGCTTGTTTGTCAGAAATGCACAGATCTCCTCTTATCTTTCCAACAGCATTATGAAGCAAGAACTATTATTGTCTGCCATTTAAAAGGAACATTTGACATGAGCAAGACATAAGGACAGATATAAGGATAACAACACTGGCACTGCAGCCTGACTTACAAAAAAAAAAATTCCACCTAATTTCATCCACTTGGCATCTGTGATAGTTCTGACTTTGGCTGATCTGACTTGCCATTGTCCCATTTTACAATGTTACAAAGCACCTGTGATACTGTGGCACATTTGGAAGATAGCATACTTGGAATGGTGATGTTTTCCTGGTTCAGTCATCCAATGAAATAGGATAGAATCTCCTAGTGCGTGCAGGGCATCACACTGTATCAGCTGTGCGATTCCCTCAAGGAAAAAGCAGGTATTCTGGGGCACTATGCCGTCAAGTTGCTCAGGAAGTTAGCTGTGATATACACATTTTCTGCTGTGAGAGTCTCAGTTAACAGCAGACTTAGCTGTAACTTTACTATGAGTACAGGGATATCTGTAAAAAAAAAAAATCTTTAAAATTGTTTAAAATAGGGATTCTCTACTTCATTAGCAGAGGCCAGGCTGTATGAGAAGAACAAAGGCATAGATGAGCAAAACTGTGCCAATGGACACTTGAAGAAACCATCTACATTCAAAGAGAAAATAAATTAATAATACATTCTTTCTGCTCATGCTGACATCTAATGTAAATAAGGTGTTTGGGAAAAAAAAGTCTTAGCAAAATATTACATTTTATCTATTCTCCAGGCTAAGATTATGTAAAGCAAGTACACATGGAGAAATAGACCTGAGTTTCCATGCCTAGTGAAGAAGCTATTTCCAGCTGACAGTCACTCACAAAGGAAAAAAGAGTTTTCCCTCACTGTTGAGTTTGTTCTATTATGGTTTGTTTTTTCATTTGCCTCCTGTTTGTTTTCTAGAGAGAGAGAGAAAGAAGGCATGGGATTGGGTGGGTGGAGAGATACAGAGATCTAGGAGGAGATGAGGGAGAAGAAACTCTGGTCAAAATATACTGTGTGAAAAAAATCAATTTTTAATGAAAAAGAATAAATTAAATAAACATACACACACACATGCCTACATGTGCACATGCACATGCATACACACACACATACACATCAACAGTGTATGGAACAGAAGCACTGCTTTCTCCTCTTTAAAGCCTGTATTTTTATGGATTTCTGTTGGCAGGGTCAAGAATAAATAAGGCTTTCCACGTGCCTTCCTTGTCTTTGTCCTTGAGTGTTTCAGTCCCTCCTTTTAGCTCTCATGGCTGATCATTATTCTTTCTCTCCCCGTGCACTCATCATGCAGAGCCTCTCTTCCCCATCACTGTGTTTTGCCTCCTCTGAAGCCTCTGCCTCCTTGAAATCCTCCCTCCTCTGTTAAGTTTGCTGAGAAGCACATCTTTCAGATGTTGCCTAATAGTGCTTTCACTGATCACTTCAAAATGAAGATATTTTTAATTAGTGAATAATTCTAATTTTACCATTATTTATACTCAGATTCTAATGTAATGCCTATGTAATAAATACCTATTTGAGCATGATATCTCTAGAAAAATTCTAAATTCCTGAAGATGAGAAATTGTAATATCGAGGATTCTGGTTCCCTACATGTTACTATATTGAGTAATTATTGAATAAATCTTTAAAAGAATTTCACTGGATTCAATCAACATCACTCTAATGATCTATTTTGTAATTCTGTTATAATATATGCCCCCAACTAAGCAATATTTCCATGTATGCAACAATAAATCCATGTAAAACAGTAGCTATTCCAGTCTGTGATTGTTTCGTTTGTATATCTATCTTCTTTCTCTTTCATTAACTTAATGTTTATCTTTTTGCTTGATATTTTATTCTCAGGTTATTATTTATTTATTTATTTGGGAAAATGAAAGATGGAGATAGAGAGAGAAAAAGAATTATATAAGGGAGGGAAGAAAGAAATATAGAAGAAAAGAAAGAAAGAAAGAAAGAAAGAAAGAAAGAAAGAAAGCAAGCACAGAGTTTGATTGCACAACTTACTGCTCTCATCAAAGATTTGCTAACTGCAATGTCACGCATGGTTTTAATCTCTAGTTGCCAGGATTCTAGGAACAGAGAACACACTTAAATTCTGGTGAACCAGGATACTGATCCCAAGTATATTATACAACAAAGAGAGAATAAAAATATTTTATTTATTTCAATTTCTCTATTTTCCATCAATTAATGTGACAATCATGAAACTATGCAACTTGACCACTGAAATGCCAATTTAGTTGTTTTGAAAACACAAGCAGAATTGATCAACAGTGCATACTGATACTAAGCACCAAATCTCTGCATAAAGCTGCTGAAACTATACTACAGAAAGATAAAAGTAGACTTGGTGTCTTAGTTAGGGTTTTACTTCTGTGAACAGACACCATGACCAAGGCAACTCTTATAAAGGACAACATTTAATTGGGGCTGGCTTGCAGGTTCAGGGGTTCAATCCATTATCATCAAGTTGGGAGCATGGCAGCTTCCAGGCAGGCATGGTGCAGGAGGAGTTGAGAGTTCTACATCTTCATCTGAAGGCTGCTAGAAGACTGGTTTTCTCATGGTTAGAAGGGTCTTATTGTCCACCACCACCATTACACACCTCCTCCAACAAGGCCACACCAACTCCAACAAGACCACACCTCCTAATAATAGTGTCACTACCTGGGCCAAGTATATTCAAACCACCACACTTGGTGTAGATAGTTTAGGATGTGTAAAGCAATAAACAAAGAGAAGTTTACACAGAAGAAAGGAAAGAAGGAAAGCACATTACTTTAGTATCATTTACTTCAATTAAGTAGAAGCAGCATAGTGTTTTCAATAAATTGATGTATATTAGCAAAAATAATCTGATATAAAACTTAACTCAAATTTAATAAATGAATCATAGGCTATTAGGAATGGAAATATTCTGTCTCTTCAATGTAAATACTCTACTTGTTTATTGTTCTATTGTTTTAGACGGAGGAAACAAATAAAAGTACATCAGTTTCTCCATATTATTTATTGTAACACCAACTTACAATAAAATCAAAATAAAATTTAAACAAGAAATAAAGAAGGGAGGGAATGAATGAATGAATGAATGGTGGTTCTCATCAGAAGTCTGTTTAGATCTCCAATCTGGTATGCTGTTTATATATGTTCCTCTTATGGTAGCTCACATGCACTGTGTGCACAGTAAGCTAGTCAGAATGGAAGGGGTGGTAGCTCAGATTGACTTGACAACCTACAGGGTACCATGTGAGGTGTGACTACAGGATGGCAGGGTATTCAGCTACCTTATATTTACTAACAGATCTCCCTAGAGTTTTGGCATCTACCTCACCTTCTTTTGAAATACTGTCAGTGCTGGGAATGTCTCTGAGCTGAGATATACTATGGAAGCAGATTCCTGTTCCTATCTTTTATGGTATATAAATAGTTTGCATTTAATAAAAATCTCTGAGAGAAAGAACAACTTTAAGACTCAACTTTTCAGTTAGAAACTCACTTTGGCAGTGTAAATTGTTCAGTTTTAATGAAGACAAGTCAACTGTGGACTGAAAGAATAAAAGTTAGAGTTATAGTCAGTTCCAAAGCAATTTCAGAAAACTACTTGATAGAATCTTTCTTTCTATTATTTAAAAGATGATGGTTTTCAGTATAAATTGGAAATCTTCCTGTGGAATAAGTTTATCAAAGAACAAATTCCTCTATCAGCTAATGGCTTGGGAAAATAGACTAGATTTTCTATTTACACACAACTCAGATAATTACTCACATACACACATCATTGCCATTGTCGTCAATTGACTCATGTCAGAAGCGTCTACAGTCCTCCTAATTGGAAGCAGCTGGTACATTCTAAATATGGAGAAACCCATTTTCAAAACCATCATTACAAATCAGAATCCTTGATTTAAAGTTCCTTATCATTCTCCCCATAAGGAAATTAATTATCACATAGATTTTAGCTCTTCCCCTATTATTCCCAGACAATTATGGATAAAATCAAGAATAAATTTCATTCATGCTCTAAAATTAAATCCTTTATCCCACAATTAGACATGATCATGACCACATATGACTATGATTTACCATAACTAAAATAGATGGTGTGAGATTTATTGTTGGCTTATGTTTGAAATAGCGAAGGCAGATTTTTTAATTAAATAATTGCATGCTAACTGTGTGGGACACAATTATTGCTCATTTTGTTTTTCAGATACTTTCACCTAGCAATCAAATTGTTAAAATGCTTCCTTAGAAATGTTTTAAGTTATATCCATGATCACTCCCTGAAAATTAAAACTTTTCATGTATATCCACACACGTGTGTGTGGAATAAGCTATTTGAAAATATGGTCAGTGTTCGAGAAGAATAGATGGGATGTGAGCTTTCTAATGTATCTTAAGTTATCTTTGCTGGCAGCTTGGTCTTGTCACTGTGTGTGTCTAAGTCAATTACCCCTTTGAAAATCTTAATAGCTCCAACTAAGGAATCTGGCAAACACTTTTTGTTTGGTTGATCAGAATTCCCTTCCTTGCTGATATCACCTAATAGCTTCTTTGAAAACCTGTCCGCCAGCCTTGATTGAAATCTTGATTGAAATCAGTGGAGCATCCTAACTTTTCTTGCCATGACCAAGAAGGACACACAATACCCTCAACTAGCCACTAGGACTCCAGAGAATTTGGGTGTTGAATAAAGAGGCAGGGGCTGTTACTGCACCCTAATAATGCCAATGTATTTTTGGTCTCTCCAGCAGCTCCATGAATTCATGACCTTTCAAGGTGAAGTTGATTTTCTATCTGAACATTGTCTTGTAACTACCTAGTATGCTTACACTCAATTCTTTTTGAAAATAAAATATTGATCACTTAAGAGTTGATTTTTCTTTTCTATACCTCAAAATATAACTGACATGAAGTTACCTGCTTCTTGCAGATAATTTACCAGAGGTGTGGTTCAGTAAAGGAAGTAGACCACAGTCACAGAGCTGAACTCAGATCAGTCTGACTTGAAACTTTGGCTTTTACTTCAGTATGGCATTTTCTATTTCAGAGGAGTTTCTAAATGAGCATACCTAGATCACTACAGAGGTAATATTAAACTAGATGCAAAACCTAAAGTTCACATACTAAAACGTGCATCTTGTCTTGCGATACTCAATGATGCAGTCAGCATTTATCGTACACACAAAGGATTCCATGCAATCAATAAAGACTGCTAAACCATGACAAATTTTGCAATGACCCTGGAGGTTCCTGTCACTCTTCTTTTAATGTTTAATATTACACAGCTGTACATAGTTCCAGCATTAACATGGGTTCAAATGCAGAGCTTACCTGCATTTTAAAATATTTTATTTCCCACTCATTTAGCAAGGGATACACAAAGTCTAGGGCAAAGAATGTTAACACATGTGTAAACATCATTTTTAAACTCCCATGAAAAGCCACACTGATGGCAAGTCAGAGTCAAATGCAGGAGGATCAAATTATGTCTAGATTGAACATAAGAATAGAAGCCACAGTGGAGTCTTAAACTCCCAGGTCTAGGACCTCCATCCTGCTTGTCACTTGGGTGCTGTTTTTATGCTTGATCTACCATTTTTATTCTTGACCAGTGACTTACAAGGAAAACAATACTATCTAGTGGGATTAAAGGTAGAAGATGAGGTTGACTAAGATTGCAGTTGGGTTTGGGGCTAGTTCAGTTGCAGGCAGCATGCTAGAGTTGTTGGATGAATTTCAGTAAACCTCTGCCTCTCCCTTCCTGGAGCTGACCTGACAAGCCACCCTGGAATAACTTCTGATGAGAAGTGTGGTGAGCTCTGGTCTTTTCTAGGTCTGTTTCAAAGTGGTTACGCCTGGAGCCAAGGCAGAAATGGAATGTGGTCTGAGGCACAGTGTAGGAGAGAGAGAGCATGATGAAGACCACCTACTCTTCCAAATAGTTTTAGAATCAAAATCCAATAAATTCAACAAGTTTCCCCATAAATTTTGTTTAAAATGCCTTGGAGTGGAGATATTTATTGTGTAGTGTGCCAGAATGATCGTGGACAATGGAAATGAGCAAGCCTGGTTTTGATTTGGCTTTCTATGCTTACCAGCTGTGTGACTTCAGTCAGGCAATTTCTCTCTGCCTCAGTTTCCTGGTTTGTAAAATGAAAATATATCAAAGCATTGGCCTCCCTCGAGATTATAGAGAGAGTTGACTCCAATATTCAAAATGTATCTGATATGTGATAACTACTTTATTATAGTAATATTTCCTGGCTAGTCTGGAAATATCTGAGAATATTCCATTGTATCACACTATAAAAATCCTACCAATTGTTTTGGAAATAGCACCAGAACCTAAGTATTCCTGAGGTAATAGCATCCAATGAGTAAGTCTCCTGGAGAACAAACACCCTTTTCTTGAAGAACACAGTGGCAATTTAATTTAGCTCACAAAAATTAAAATAGCCTTGTTAAAGAAGACTGATTCGTTTGGCGAGAGGAACTTTTGGTTGCTAAACCCCCCACTGTGTGTGTGTGTCTGTCTGTCTGTCTGTCTGTTTGCCTGCTGTTTGTCTGTGTGTCTGTTGCTAGGTCCTCAGAACAATACTGATAGCGTGTCCCAGCTGTGTATCAGAGGGGAAGTTAGGAAGTTTTACAATGAGTTACAGAGTTTAGGCAAAGCCTAAAGCTAGACTATTCCATAGTGGAAACCACACACAGTAACTGTGATTTTTCTAGTTTAAAGAAACAAGTTATTTGGATTTTAATAATAGATCTAGCTTAATCCAATATAACCTAAATATCATTTAAATAATAAGTGAATATAAAACATTTTAGTAAGATGTTTTTCATTTTTTTCCACAGTAACTTTTGGAAATCTGGTATGTATTTTGCATTTATAGTCCACTTTTATTCAAATAATAAATCTTGAATACAAGATTGTCCTGCCAATAAATTTTGTTAAATAAAATGAAGTTGTATTTAACAGAAAAATATTGTACATATTTGGTAAAAGAAAATCATGTTTGTTTTTTATTTAAATTTAAGTTATTAGTCTAAATTAATTAATTTATTAATTTATTAATTTAATAAATAATTAAATTATTAATTATAATTAATTAATTAATAAGATAAAACCCACCTCGTGATTATACTATGATGACACTCCATAGCCACATGCACCTCATAGTTCCCACATCAGAAGAGTCAGGGCTGTAGGTACAACCCAGACGGTACAGCGGCACACAAAACCCTTTTATTATTTCTGTAAGCCTGAGCATTCATGTGCAGTGTGTTCACAGAATCTTGAAGAGTGCAGCCTCAGTGCTAAGTGCCTTTGCCACTCACCTGTAGATCAGAAACTTGTCTTAGACATCTAAACAGAAGGAGACAAAGGAATAGGTGTCTCCAACCCAGTCCCATATAGCATCTCTCACTGTGAACTCATCCACCGTGGCTGGTTGGGAACTTGAAACTTAGGAGAAGACAGGAGATATGCAGGACTGTGGCAGTATCCTGCTTGAAACCTGTCATTCCCTCAAAGTCTCTAGAAGGTGGGACTCCCAGAGCACTCGCCATGGCAGAGAAGGATCAGAACAGGGGAGAGATCCACTTGTGTTCTAAAGAATAGGTTATCCATTTCTTTTTGCTTTCTGCACACATGGAAGGAAATGACAGCCAACAGGAAGCTGAAATTGGTGACCCCCGCTATGAAGGCAGGATGTCAACTGAAGCAGACATCAGACTTTTTACTTCTTAGATGAAAAAGATTTGCTATATCAGCATAGAGTGTACATAAAAGAAGGAAGTTCCTCTGCTGCAGAACACTTGTGAAAAGAATTCTAGAGAATTCATATGTTATTTGAAACAAGGTCACTTACATTAAGTGTCTGTATTCGGCATGGTGACAAAATTAAAGGACTACACATATAAAATCACATCTGGTAATCAAACTCATCTCTGATTCTGGGTGTTTGAACATCTGAGTTCAAAATCTGTCTCCCCTCCCATACCAGAGTCTTTCTAAAACGTCTTTTTTGTTCTATCTCACTACTGTAGGGCCTGATATTTTCACAGGCTACAAAGCATGCTCATCCCTACCATGGAGCCCTCTGTTTCCTGTGTCCTTTAGAATATTTCTCACACTGATTTTTATGTCATCTCACCTTTTTTCGAGAGCCTTCAAGACCTCTCCTTCCTATTCCAAAACTCTTGACCTGCCCGTCAGAAAACTCTATGATTTGAATTTAACTTATTTTTCTGAAATATCAAATAAGTAACAGATGTGTAGTGAAGCCAGATTAGAGCTGTATGCAGACCTCAGACTCAATTTGCTATAAGACTTTATCTTATTTGTGGCCTTTCACGTTCCCCCACCCACACTTTTATGGAGAGAGAGAGAGAGAGAGAGAGAGAGAGATGCATGTATACATGTATACATGATACTATTTTTACCTGTGATTTTCTAAACCCCTGGGTTATTGAGATTCACATGCCAGCCCTCTGAATCTCACAAACACATGACGTTACAAAGCACCAGGTACACACTCAGATCAACAGGGAAAGCCAATCCCAACTCATATTGCCAGTCAGATCCTTGTTCCATTTGTTTCTCAGCCTTCCCCACATCACTCTTTGGTTTCCATCCTGTCACAGGGCTCTAAGTGTTATCTAGAACCTCATTAGATTTTTGAAGGACAGTCACTTAAGTCCTAAGGGAAGCATCAGGGTAGGAAATGGCATGATTTTAAAACCTAACATATATGCTTCTGCTTGACTAGATTAGTCCTGTCATTAGAGGCCATGTGTGTGGGTGGAGCTTCAATTCATAACTCTTGGAATCCACCACATTAGATGATGCACTCTGAATTGTATTACAGTGTTAAGGCTCTGAGTTAGAAGGGTCTGCCTGTGCTAACATATTGCTCCCCCATGCCTTTTGCCCTCCCCAACTCCTGACCATTGAAATTTAGCTTCTGGATTCAAGCTATTATTGAAGGTCAGGACTTCAATGTGTATTGTGGGAGGTGTTGACAAGTCCTAAGTAAAATAGAAGATGTATATTCAAATACATTTCAGATAGAGTGCCTAACATAAAGATAAGCTTATTTACTGCAGAACTTCTCAGAGCCTTTACTATGCTAATTAATACAAATCAGTAAAAAAGACCATAAGGTAGATAACATTGTCATATCTAAATAAAGAAATTTTCCTGCAGTATACCCAGTGCCCAGAACACTGAAACAGATCCTGGAGGGACATATAAAATCCAGTCCAAGTGAGTGATTATATAGAATGCACTCCAAGGTCTAGAAAAAAAGATGCTGTGTAGGCTATCATTGTCACTAAACAGATCTAACTGCTACACACCATTTGTCCCCGTGTCCTCTGGGAGAAGAAACAGACTTCTGTGTGAATTCAACAAGGATCTTTCTCAAGGGTTTGTGAATACTGTACAGAATGAGAATAAACCTTTGTATCAGAATTAGGCCAACTGCAACTGTCTGGTGAAAAAAGGGTCCAGAGCACGACCTCTACTTTCTTGCATGAGTCTTGGGATTCCATGAGTGGCTATACATTGTTGAGAAGCCCCTAACTCTGTTAAATTTAAATACTTTTATTAGCTCTCTGAGTTGCTCTCAGAAATTAAAGATATGCTATGGATTAAGGATTTATCTTCAGAGCTGGTATGTTGTGAATGCTGAGTGCTTCTGACAACCTGCCATTTATTTCTATGAAACAACAATTGATTTTACCTATGAAGGTATTGTCACTCTCTCCTGGAAGACCAATCAACTTCACAAATAATAAAAAATTAGTAACTATGTTGGCCATGTGGATGACTGTGTTAGGCACGGGGGTGGGGGAGGTGGGGGGTTGGGTGGGTGGTGGCTGTCATTCTATGCACCACTATTCACTAAGAAGGACATCATACACTCCCAGTGGCCACTCTTCTCAAAAACTGGACCAGAAAATGAAAATTTGCAATGATCACAAAGCAGTCTCTAAAGAAACTCATCTTCCTATGCTTTTTTAAAAGTTTTTAAAGATTTCTAGTGTTCCACCTAAAGCGTCTGCTCCTAGTTAAAGTTAAAAGTCTCCCTGAGTTCACTGCCCTGTACATAAATGTTGTTAATAATGCTGAGGTTGTTTTCAATCCAAGGGTCAGACGCTGTGGGAAACTAATCTCAGGTTTTGATGTTTCACACAACATGTCTAATGTTATCTATCCTGCTGATACAGGAAGAAAACGAACAGGAGCGGTGAGATGGGAGTTTTTGTGAGTTAATGGAAATGTTGTGGCTGACCAACAAAGGAACTTCCCCAGCCAGAATCAAAACAATGATATTAACTTGGAGGGAGAAAAGCCTGCAGCTAATAATGTCACGTATTATAACCTTATCTAGTGGCTGAGGTAATTTGGTTTGAAGGACTTAAAAAGCATTTTGTGGTTTCTGAAAACTGCCAGCAGACAGTGTGTTTAGCAGGCTCTCCTTTGGCTAAGGCCTTTCCTCATCTCACCGTGGAGGGCATGATCTGTCTCTCTGTCTCTCTGTGTCTCTGTATCTCTGTTTCTGTCTTTTCCTGTCTTTGTCTCTGTCATTCTCTGTTTGTGTCTTTCTGTCTGTCTGTCTGTCCATCTCTCTCTTTCTCTCTCTCTCTCTCTCTCTCTCTCTCTCTCTCTCTCTCTCTCTCAGCTGCTACCAACATTCAGAAGAGGAAAGCCATGCCCTCAAGCATGCACAAACACCCACACATTGCTGTTCATTTCTAAAGACATGCCCCTGTCCATTTGCTATAATTCCTCAGAGTATTCTCACATGTTAGCCTGAGAACTGTCCCTCTCTCTATCAGGAAAGTCTATCAAAACGATCACACATGGGCAGAGCAGTACTCAGAACAAGCTCACAGTTTAAGTTTATGGTTAAGGTCCATTAAAAATATCAAGAGTGGCTGGGCAGTGGTGGAGGCAGGTGGATTTCTGAGTTTGAGGCCAGCCTGGTCTAAGGAGTGAGTTCCAGGACAGCCAGGGCTACACAGAGAAACCCTGTCTCAAAAAACCAAAAAAATAAATAAATAAATAATCAAGAGTGGGCACAATAAGTCAATTTCCTATTGAAGACAGAAATGAGGGGCTAATCAGTGTTTAGGATTCAGCACCATGACTTTGCATAGATAGCAAGATAGTGACCGGGGAAGAAGAGGAGGATCTTGCTAAGGAACTTAAGATGAACCCATTTACAGCTGCTGCTGGCCCCTCCTGCTCTCTTAGAATCCTGATGCCCAGGGAGGAGGGCATACCCTGTACAGCTGATACTAGAGAAGTGACACACTCCTATACAGGATGTGTTTACACCAGCATCTTCGAGAACTCGGTGGAACTTACATCCTCATTCAATGTTCTACTAAAATCAGCTGTCATCTACTTTCTTACCATGATACATGCTTTCTCAAAACTGTGTAGTGCTCTATAAAAAATACTCCACAGCTTCTAGACAACATCATAACCATGTTAATTACATATATATATATTCATATATATAGTCAATTATATATATATGTATACATTTATATTAAAACTATTACTTAAAAGACTAACTTCCTATAATATAATTTCTTAGTAATTATTCTAGGAATTAATATTATTAAATATTGTATTGAGATTAATAAATGCATACCTGTAGTCCAATCACCCTGGGGGCTGAGATAGGAGAATCACTTGTTATAGACCAGTTTAGACTGCAAAGTACAATTTTGCTTCAATAAGGAAAAAAATAAGAGAATACTTGTAATGTCATTTCTCAGGGTAACGCTTGAGAAAGTGATCAGAACTTCAAGTGGGTAGTATTTCGTCAATCTTTTCTTTTTCTCTGTGGACAGTGTAAGAATGGCATGGATTTGGGCAGAGAAGTTTGATTTGAGCTGTATTATAGAAGAGTCACAAGTTGAGTGTAAGATTAAAAAACCTTAGAAAGTTTACCAAGGATTTGTTTATTTGTTGTCCTTTTCTCTTTTTTGTTTTGTTTTCAGATTAAATTTTCAGTGGATGGCTCTGTTGCTTCATGAAAATAAAAATTCAGGAATAAAATTCAACAACATGAATACACAGTTTTTTCAATAATGTACTAGAGAAAACAAACTAGTCTTGTGTGCAGAATGAGGGTCATAGTTTAATTTTATCGAGCATGTAAATATTAATCCTAAAGTTTGGATTATGTGAGCGATATTAAGAAAACCTAAAGGATGAAATTGTCATGAATTTTTAAAAAGTATTTTTACTTTCAAGTGTGCTTGGGAGGAGTCAGTATGCACATGACTGCGGGTGCAGGGTTAGGGCACTGGCTTCTCCCAGAGCTATAGTTTCTGAGCATTGGGAGATGACTGATATGGGTCAAACTTGGGTCCACTGCAAAATCAATATGTACTTTTAACTCAGGCCATATCCCCAACCCAAGAATTCTTTATGTAAGTCTGTTTTGTCATGAAAACCAAGGACAGTGCTTATGTATTGGTGTCTATTTGCCATTTTTTTCTTTTTTTCTTTTTTTCTTTTCATCTTTGGAGTCATGGACTGTCCCATACATGCAATATTTGTAATTCAGTTTAAAATGATATAAGGTTTAATCTATGTAAGAATATACAGCTCAAAGGGGAAATGGTACACACTGTGAGATTCTTTATACCAATTGTTCTGTTCAGGGTTTCATCTCTTTCCAGGAAGGTAGCCAAACCCTTCTGGTAGACAGACAGAAGACTGTGAGATCAGTGTGCTGTGCTGAAACGTTGCTATATGAAACCCCTTTGATCCCGTAGTTCTAAGGTAAATTCTCACATCACATAGATTTTTCAATTTGACAGACCTTGGAAGTTACAGCCATATTGGGTCCTAGACATCAAAGAAAAGGTAAAATGTGGTGATTAACCTCATGTACAAAATTGCAGGGTCATGCCATAGAGACAGCTTTCCACAGTTCCTTTAGTGACCTGTTTTCTTGCTTAAACAGTGAGAGGAAATAGCTGCATGAAATTGGCTTTCTCCCTCCTTGGGTTTGTTTTAAGACTCTGGAGAGTATCTCTCCTATACCTAGCTTTGTCCATCTCTGCAATGTGAAGGCAACTCAGAAAATCTAATTTTCATTTTGCCCAAAATAAATGATTGAAAATAATTATTGAAATGAGTGGAAGCAATAACTTTTCCCCCAGCATTTTATACACTGCTGGAGTTTTCTATGAATAAAAATATCCTATTTACTTTTTTAGAATATGTGACATTTACAAATTTTATGCATATGCAAAGTTGAATATTGAATTTTTGTGATGCCCACCACTGGTCATGGTTCTTTTAGCTGTAGAAATTGTTCTGTAGACTATTTTATAACTATTCAATCATCCTTACAAAGCAGAGCCCTTTCTGCACCATTAACACCCAACACAGGACTCAACAGATAGCCGACTCTCAGTAAATGTTTATTCAGTAAGTTTAGGGCGACTAGTTACTTCCCATCAAGACTTTATTACTGCCAGGCATTCTTTCCTGTTTAAAGGTTCAATTGTTTGTACATCCTGTGAAATGATTTTCCAACTTATTAACCAAGTTCTGTATGTGACTGTGAAATAAAGACCAACTAGATACATAAATAGATAAAAATCCCTCAACAAATGTAGGAGAGTGTCAACAAAATTATTTGGGGCTGGCCAAACAAGTATGTGGATGCCTGAGAGATGCATTTACAAATTTCCTTACAGTTCAATGCTTCTTGTAACCAAGGCAGATGAAAACTTCTTTATAGTCTCATCTGAAAAAGACATTAATGGGGACAGGGACATAGACAGTCCACAGCCAACAATACCCATGATAAAGTTTGTGGTGATCTAAATCTTTTATTCTCAACAATCTCTAAGACTTCAGGTACACTGCAATAAATACGTGGGTCCCCAATTAGGAGTGAAATACGTCACGCTAAAATGTTTAATAGGCTTCCACTTGCCTTTCTCATTTTAAATAGCTTCTTCCTTTTCTCTTTTATGGTTTACCAAATTGCAGCTGACTAAATGTACCTATTTAATGAAAATCGATTCCATTAGAGTGTAATCTTACCCGGCTATTGTTTTCTTCTGGAGGATGTAATGGAGAACACGTGCAGATGCTTAGCAGCAGGCTCCTGTTTCTAGAATTACAGTCTTAAAGCTGTCAGAACTGCTCAGGAACAAGAAGGATCCAGAGCTCGCCAGGCATACGAAACACATGCTTGGTGAACATTGGAGGCTGGAGAGTGGTGAAAGGGACAAACAAGATAGGGTCATGGAATTCATGGTATAAGAGCAAAAAAGAAAAAGAAAAGAAAGAAAGGAAGCAAGCAAGAAAGAACGAACTTGGGTTGAGAAAGAGGAACCCAGCAAGACGGCAACAGGAGACAGGGAAAGCAACAGAGCAAGAGGGAAGGAGACACATGAGAACAAATAAAGCCATAAAGACACAGATGTACAAGAATGACAAACAGAGCTAATCACCTTGCATATCACCTTAAAAATTGTTTAAAACAGAAATTTTAAAAGGTGGTGTCCCCAAATTTTGTCCCCAAACAAGGAATCTTGCTTTAAATTCTTCTGGAGAGAAAAAAAAAAAAAAGAGTATTTAACCTGAACGCTGACAATACCAGTTGATAGGCCAACAAAGATGAGTAAATCTCATAAGGCTCCACCCTAGGTGAAGAGCTACAGATAAATAATGGCTGGTGTGTGTGTGTAAGAGAAAGAGATAGACCC
>JADRCH010000052.1:2717354-2728773 GCA_019843965.1 Rhynchomys soricoides
GTGTGTGTGTGTGTGTGTGTGTGACAGTAATAACCAAAGAAGAAAGGTCATGAATTTCAGAGGTATGTGGGGACAGGTGAGGATTTGGAGGACAGAGAAAGAGTGAAAATTATGTAGTACATAATTACAGTATTCATATATAAAAATTTTAAAACATTATTACAAGTTATAAACAAAAAAGTGTATCAGGCCAGATAAGGTAATGCAAGTCTTTTATCCCAGCACTTCGGTGGCAGAGGTAGGAAGAAAACTATGTTTGACGTGGTCTACATATTAGTTCTGGGTTACCCAGTGCTACATAGTGAGACCCAGTTTAAAAAAAAAATAGTGTATTGACATTTTTATCAAAGTATTTCTGACACTTTTCCAAAATAAATAGTCAATCAGTATGTTGTCAGAGTCTCTTAAGACAAGCTGTATTAGAATCCGTACAGCTAGTCAGGAAAAAAAAGCACCTGGTCTGTTTTTGTTTTTTTTTTTTTCTTTTAGAAAAAAGATGCATGTTTATTTGTGCAAATCTAGGAGACTATACTAAAAACTTTATATTTGAGGCAATAAATCCCCAACTAATTACATCGAAGACTGATCATCTTATAAGTACATTTTCATAACTGATAGAGATACATTTCTGGGTATTCTGTGGAGTTTCTCAAAATAACCTCAGAGGCACTAAGAATTGGGCCACAGACTTCTATTTCATTCTCAGCCTCAGAAGCAGAAGCAGGAAAGGCTACAAGTCTGAGGACAACCTGTGTTACATAGTATTTCTCTCTCAAAAAAAAACAGAGACAGGAAAATCTCCAAAATACATATGAATGTACATATGAACATACATACATACATACATACATACATAGCAGCACTGACTCAACCACTGCAGCATGATTAGCATCTTCTTGGAATCATGTGCTCTAAGATTCTTTCAGAAACTAACAAAAGTATTAGCTTGTAGGAAAGTGCACAGACCGTTGAATCTGAAACCCCTGAAGCAGTAGCCTAACTCCACAGCTTGGCTTCTGTGTTCACTGACCCTTGCTTTATCCCCTCATATCTCGATGCCTACCTTCTAAGACTCCTATGAGCATATTGAAACATAAAATGGCCCAGAACGTTTTGAATCATTTTATATTATAGATAGGGCATTCAGAATACCATAGTAGTGCCCATACTTCATAAAGGAAATTCTATGTAAAATTACATAAATGTGTGTACATGCATCTATCATTTTAAATAAAGTTTAGTTCTGATTTGATTTTGTATCTTTAATTAGAAATCCTAGTGCTGTAGAATGAAACAAATAGCTAATTAAAATCATCTAAGTCCGTTTCTGCCCTCATCTTTTTAACTGTTAGAATTCTACATACCCTGTTGTAATTTTTAGTACACACTAGACTGCTAAATATCTGTTAACATTGCAACCCTTCGAGCAATTGTGGTGGAAATGACCGTGCTGTGAGTGGAAGGAGACTTTGTTTTGAGATCTTATCCTTGTGGAAATGAATAGATGTGATAAGGTAACTCCTACTGTGAAAAGAAATACAGAAAGAGATGATAGGAGTCCATTCAACGGGAGGGAAGTGTGCTCCAGTGATAAAAGCAGAGAGAGCAAAGGCCCCAACCCAGCAAACAATGCAGTTTTACAGAGCCAGAATGGAAAGTCATTTTATACTATTTACTGGACCTAAGATTGGCATTCTTACTTTAAAGAAACATGGGCTTTGACGAATGGCAATTTTTTGGCTTTACTGTGGATTCTTCTCTGGTGGTATAATGGAGTTAAGAACCACAGCTACGAGTTTCTATATGATGTTAATGACTGGAGATTAAATTACAGTGTTCTCATTTAATTCATTAATAGTGTAGCATGTATTTCAATTAGAATAAAGAATGTTGTTTACAACATTTGGACCGAAGGGTTGGGAGTTTATAAGCGAAACAAAACTTATGCCATCAAGCTTTGTTCAGTAGGACTCTGAAACACTTCCTGCCGCTTACAGAGCAAAACACAACTTAACCTGCATGTTCGAACTTGTTAGAGACTCTTGGTAACCATTCAATACCTTTTTGGTCTGCTATATGCTACTCTTTTTCCATTCTCCTGCTTTTCCTGTCCTATATTTGTCTCAGGATTCCTAAATGGTGACCTCTTTGCAATGCAGTGCACCCATCTAAACCAAAACACAAAGGGGACAGATTTCTATGGTCTGTAGTGTGCCAGGGATGACATCAGACAGTATGCATGGTCTCATAAAAATTCACACAAGGTTTATATCTCAATTTTACACATGGGACTGAATGTGAATAATTCTTCCCTGTAGCCACACAGCTGGGAAGTTTAGATCTCACTCCTTTCAAACCCTTGTGATGAGGTAAATAGTCTCAACTCCATAGCTACGTGAACCATCCTAATGGTAACTGGCTATAATGTCATAGAATCGATACTTCCTGGGAAAATTAGATGTGACTAGTTTCTCTCTCTCTCTCTCTCTCTCTCTCTCTCTCTCTCTCTCTCTCTCCCTTCGCCTCCTGTCTTTCTCTACCTGCCTCTCTTTCTCTTCTCTCCCTTCATCTCCTCTTCTCTCCTCTGTCTTCCTCCCTCCCTCCTTGCCTCCTACTCTCTCTCTTTGTCCTTCCCCTCACCCCTTCTTACTCAAATGTTAAACCTCACTTAGGCCAGGCACTATGACTTCCTGCATCACCAACCCACACAGCAGAAAAAGAACATCAAACACCAATAATCACCTACAGCCATGAGAAGGTAGGCAGAATCAAGCAAGGAATCTGTCCCATTACTTGCAGAGAGTACAGAGTTCTGATGCCACTTTGCTAATGTCAGGTTTTTCTGCTCCAGACTGATAGGAGAATCCATACATTGGCTAATGAAACCACAAGAAATTTGTAAGAACTTGACTAATCCACAAGCTTCTTTTCTAAAACAATTTCTTAATTTCTTTTCAGACTCATTTCTTTCATTGTATATGTATGAATGTATAACCTTCAGAGGAATACACCCTAGAGCCAGCTAGACTGGTTCCAAAACCTCCCAAAAAGTATCAGGAACTGGAGACCAAGGCTTCCAACAGAGACACCTGTGAGGTTGGACACTTTATAGGCAAACCACAGTCATGTTTATACCAACTCAATACTGATTGTTGGCTTACATAGAGAAGCATCTTTAATGCTCTTAGTACCAGTTCTGTCTGGGGTTCAGTACAGAGCATACTGCTTGAGTTTCCTGCCTGTTCTGTCCTAGATACAAGTTTTACATTCGCAAAAGACTAGACCATCAGCTACCACTCCCCACACCATATAATGTGCTGTCTTATTTGCAGAAGATAATGGATATGTAATAGTTTTTATGAAAAAAATGCAAGTAGTAATTCCCTAAAAACCATTTCTGAAATAATTAGAAAAAAAAAAACAAGTTATTCCAGAAGTAAAACAAAAATAAATTATGTTCCTTTAAAGTGAAATCTTTCTCATTCCAGCTTCTCTGTCCATCCAACTACCGTATACTTCAGACTTGGAAAACTCACTTGTCTTTATTGACAAGAAATACAGTCACTCCATCAAAGTGAAGCAGGATGCAAAATATTACATTCCATGAAAATCTTAGTCTGAACTTAATTTTTTGCACTTGGTCCATAATGACTTTTCCATCTTTCTTCAGAGAAAAGAAATCTTCGATTTCAAAACCATGTGTTGGGGGGTAGGGTGGGGAAATCTGTCCTGAATTAGATCTTTCTGAACTAGTTGCAAGACACTTCCTTCACAGCACCCAATTTCGCAGTGTAGAGATACGTGAACAAATTGCTCAACCCCACTAAGTCCTCATTTTAGTATTACTGGACTCCTTAGCTCCATCCCATGGCTCTACAGTTAGCAGGCCTGCTGGGTGTCTCAACCATTTACTTGCTTTTTCCCATAAGCAGAAGCTGGATCTAATTTCCAAAATGAAAGGCCTTTTGACTGAACATTTATTTTTACGAAGGAAGGAATGGCTTTACAGTGTTTGCCATTTAGAATTTTTTTTTAATTTGGCTTTTTTATTCTCTGAAAAATGTGAATGGAAAATGTTTATCTGCTGGAGGGCTTCACATGCTTTTGCTTTACTGACTTCATAAGTTCTCATGACAAAAAAAGAAAGGAAGAGAGAGGGAGAAGAGGAGGGAGAAGGAGAGAGAGAGAGAGAGAGAGAGAGAGAGAGAGAGAGAGAGAACTAGTCTCTGAAGAAATGTTGAGTCAAAGCTAATTTGGTATAGCCTATGAATACCATAGCAAATATTAAAACCCTCTGATGATTCTACTCTACCTACAATCCCGGGTTCTGGTTGTACTTCCCATCAAAGTAACTCTCATCAACCAGTGATTAATGGTGCAGATTCTGAAATACATAGATATGTTTGAACTTAATACTTAAGAAGTATGTGATCTTAGATCATTGGATTTCACCTTCACCTCCTTGTCTGTAAAATGGGAATAATACTCACCCGTTGTTACTACAGTTGGTCATTAAATTAGGTAACATGCACAAAACATTTCAAAGAACACCAAGTAATCACATTCAATAGGAGTTGATGACACCTAAATTTTGATCCTTATTTCACAATTGTGAGGATGCAGAGTCTTCTTGACTCAAGTTCACCAGACCCTAACTAATTAAAGTGTTGTAGCAATGTTGGTTCCTTTCCAGTGGAGCCAAGGGAGAAACTGTCCTGTGGCTTGACTCTAGTATCTGGTAGTCTCCTAACAATCTTTGGTGGTCGTTGACTTTTAAGTTTCTGCCTCTCCATTTTCATATCATTCTCTTCCTGCATGCCAGCTATCATGAAGGGTGCTGAGAGAGAACTACCTATAAAAGGCTCAGTCTTTAACACTCAGCTTCAATGACTGATCTGTCCATCAGGACCACAACAGATCTCCACCAGTTTCTTCCTGGTTCCCCCCATCCAGGAGTAACTCATCATCCTTTAGGTCCTAATGTGTGCTCATACCATTACATGTTTCTGTCTCAATACCAATGTTTACTGTAAATCAACTTGTCTACTCCTCGTAGATCTACTGTCCAGGCTGATGATTATTGTTCTGGTGATCTCCCCAGATGATTATATTGGTTCTTATTGATAAACAATAATGTTTTCCCAAGAAATGTTCAATGGTGACTTTGAATTCCAACTTAGAGTGTTCACCACTTAAATGTCACACATAGTAGGCAGAATTGTCCAAAAATGTTCAAAACCTGATTTCTGAGTATAAAGAATGTGTTGCCTTCAACAGCAAAATGGATTTTGCTGGTCTGATTTGGTGACTTTCAAGTGGGAGGGTTGTTCTGAATCTTCAAATGGGTCTCATGTAATCATGATAAGTTTTTAAATTCCAAGCTAAAACCAAAAGGAGGTTTTACTAAGAAATAAAGTTGTAGGAATGGAGTTTGAAGAGCCCTCAACCTGCTGTTGCTGGCTTTGATGGTGAAGAGGTCACAGGAGGCCATCGCTTCAAGCAGCCTTTTCCCATCAGATAAGGCAATAAACTGGAGGATGATCATCCAATTAACAGAAGAGCTCTATGAAGGTTTTTCCCTCACAGATTGGGTGCTGGTGGAAGGATTGTATTCAACCCCCATTAAAACAGTAATGTTTTCTCTAGAGGAGTGGGTCCAGGCCTGTCAGAGAAATTCTCAAGAGAAGGCTAGAGTCTTACATCAAAACAACTTGTATTCAAAACTAGGATTGAGATGACATTAATAACTTAAAATCAATATCATCCTTGACTTCCACAATCAGCAGCAATATTTAAGAAAACATCAAAGATAAAAATTAAAGTGCTAGCAGGTAACCAAAGCTCCAAAGGGTAGATAATAAGCTAAAAGGTAAATGTTAAAAATCAGAATGAAAAAGCCAGGAAATTATAGTTTGAACCAGAATTATACTAAAATGGATTTTCCTAAGACAAATAGCCTTTCCTGTATCATTAATGGTAATTGTAGTTTCATGGAGGATTTTGGTAATGGGGCGGTGTGATTCAGAAAGAAGAATTTCAACATCTCAAAGAAAGTTCAAAACAGTTGGTTTTGCTGAGTGTTTGACTAAGGTCTGGAGAGGAAGCCCTCCCTGGCCTCTGGTCCTCTCTGTGTGCTTTGATATCCATGAAAGTTTATTTGTCTGCGTCAAATGTCTAGGAGCTGTTTGAAATCTCTAGGGACTCCAAGATCATGTTAATTGCATTCATGGGTCAAGTTCAAATTCCATGAGTCATATAGTGACTGAACGGAGTGCAGATGGGTTCTAGGACACAATCCACAGACCTTAAGAAGTGTAACAAGTATAAAGGCCCAAGTGAGCATGCTTCAATCCCACTTAGAATAATCACAGGAGGCAGAGGGGAAGAAGGGACCTGGGTGGGAGGGGGGGGAGAGGGGAAAGGGGGAACAGGATCAGGTACTGGGGGGTAGGGGACAGGAGAGAAGCCCAGTGGACCAAAAGAATGAGTGGAGATAAGCAGCATTGCAGGGGGAGTGTGAAGTTAGGGTGACCCTCCAGAAAGCACCAGAGACCCAGGAGGTGAGAGACTCTCAGGACTCGTTGCTGGTGACCTTAGCCAAAATGCCCAACATTGGGGAGAGGAAACTCAAAGAGCCCACCTCCAGTAGATAGACAGGGCCCCAAGTGGAGGGACAGGATTACTAACCCACAATCAAAATTTCTGACCCAGAATTGTTCCTGTCTAAAAGAACTGCAGAGAAGAAAATGGAGAAGAAACTGAAGGAAAGGCACCAAGGTCTGACACTACTACTGATGCTATGATGTGCTTACAGACAGGAGCCAGGCATGGCTATCCACTGAGAGGCCCTACCAGCAGCTGACTGAGACAGAAGCAGATACTTATACCCAACCATTGGACTGAAGCCAGGGATCCCTATGGTTGAATTAGGGGAAGGATTGAAGAAGCTGAAGGAAAGAGCAATACCATGTAGGAAGACCAGAAGTTTCAACTCACCCAGACCCCAAGGAGCTCCCAGAGATTGAGCCAGGAGCATACACCGGCTAGTCCAAGGCCCCTGGCACGAATATAGAAGAGGTCTGCCTGGTCCGGCCTTAGTGGGAGAAGATGTGCTTAATTCTGGAGATATTTGAAGTCCCGGTGAAGGGGGAGGTATGGTGAGGGGAGCACCCTCTGGAGGCTAGGGGGAGGTGGAATGGTATGAGGAACTGTGGAAGGGGAGACCAAGATGGGGGAAAATGACTGGAATGTAAATAAATAAAATAATAAAAATTGAAAAAATTACTGACCTGTCTATATATACATGTGCACATATGTACATGTTATATATTTATATATATGTTGTTAGTATGTATATAATTATATATCTATAAAATTTTTAAAAAATTTCCTTCTGTCCATTTGTCCACTGTATTTCTCAGTCATACTCAGGTAGCAGACAAAGGCAGCTGATAATCTTTGACTAGTATCCTGTTTTGGCATAAGACAATTCAAATGAGGGCTGAGGAGATGCATACTGTTAAGTGAGAATCTAAATTCTACTCCCAAATTTTGATTACAGAGCACACCACCTGTCTAAGTACTGCTTAACTGAAAGCTTACATTTCCTTGGTGATAAAATGCAGCCATTTTTAAGTGGGATGGTCAAGTGAATTGAGGCATATCAATATGACAGTTATGTCTAACATGGATTAATTGAGCAACCTTTGGGGGCAGTGCTGTGTTTCAAATATTCAAAGAGATATTCTTTAAAATAGGATTTTATTTTCATGGCTTATAGATGGCATGGATGTTTGCCTATACCTTGAAAAAACAATTACCATAGCAACTTTTCTCCAAAAATGATCAAGAGGTTATTAAAAAAAATAGATGATGGTCTGTGTTGACTTTTAAACTATAGCTTAAGCTGGGACTTCTGCCAGCATTTGTATGCCCTTCTGAGCCAAGAAGCACAGAAGCCATAGAAGCTGCGTGCTTTCTTGCTTCAATCATGAAAAAAAAATTTAACTTCTTTCTTATTGTAGATTTTAAAATATGGCATTAAAGAAGTTGGCTGCTTTAAAATACAAATAATTTCTTCTCTATTATTATACTAAAATACAAAATGCTTTGAGATGGAATCAAAGGTCAAGGTAAGACACTCCTGTAGCTCACAGGTAGAGATAATTTTTCTGACCCATGAACAGCTGCGATTTCAAACCAGTAGTTCTGCCATCATCCTGACCTCATGGGGATGAAGCATGTATTTGGTACAGAGTCTTAGCCTTAAGCTCAACCTCAGGTTAGTAGGAGATGCCCTGTATGCTTAGGTCTAGGAACTGGGGCTGTGCAGTGAGTGTTATATGGTGAACAGTCGCATCTAATAACACATCTGATATTGCTAGGAGCAGAGCAGAGAGCGGCAGGTGATTCCGGCAGCTCCCTGTTGTGCAGGTGTGCTGGTTCTCTGGGACACATCAACTCTCAGAATGAGGAAGCTTCCCAAACCTGAGTCTGTATCACTTCCTGACCAGTACTCCTGTTCTCATAGCTTGAGTCAGCTTCAGCACTCTACAAGTTATGCCTCTACTGATCTGAAAAACAAGGTCACAATGAAAACGATAATGACAACCACTAATCCTTAAGTAGAGTAGGTCATTTAGGTTTCATAAATTCTTTTTTTTTCTGGTTCATGAAAAAGGATTTGGTATTTGTAATTCAAAATCCAGATATTTCCTATAGGACTGCCACTATGTGTATACAATGGGTGTATGTTAGTAACACCGTGTCTGCTATAGTGCAAAAGATAGGATCATTCAGTGCGAGTGTGGATGCAATGTAATACCAACACCAAATGTTCAGGATGAATACAAGGTACTGTTTATCCACCTGGAAGGGGATCTTGAAGCAAGAAGGTAGGAAAGGCTTTATAGGGAAAGTGGCATAGGTTGTCAGCCTGCAGGATAAGAAAGATGGTCAATGGTCAGTAAAATCTGTAATGGGAAAACAATCACCAACACTTTTCTAAGTAAAGATAAGAAGTATTGTAAACTAGGGAGTTGTAACTAACACTAGGTGCTAAGTCTTTATCTTAAAGGAAAGAGAATAAATATACACACACATACATACACACATACATACACACACACACCACACACACACATACACATACATACACAATACATACACCACACACACACATACATACACACACACATACACACACACATGCACACACATATACATATACACACATACATACACACACACCACACACACACACATACACACACACATACATACACAATACATACACACACCACACACACACACACACATACATACATAATACATACACACATACATATACATACACATACACACATACACACACACACACACACACACACACACGACCACTCAAATGGAACCTTCTCTAGACTTCATAGTGATGAGAACTGGTGACAAAAGAAAATGGTCAGTTAGATCAGAAACCACAAAACAGCAGGTCCGAGAATGACCCTACTGGAGTCTGGGCATACCAGAGAAAAATTCTGGTTCCCACTTTCTTGTTATCTCTCCTGAATGGACATCCCTTACCAGGAAGCTATGGATGAGGCTGTGAGGAAGAAGACATGACCAAAACTAAGTAGATGCACCTGGTCAACTTAGGAGTGGGCCAGCCCTACTGGCTTCATGCCTCAGCAGTTTCTGCCTTCATCCTACAAATGGGCCCTAAACTAGCAGCCTATTGGTATAACATTTCTGGGGACTCAATCCTGCTATGCAGGAGCCCTGTCTTCACTCTTTCTCTTAAGTTTGTCAAATCTGAGAGACAAGAACTCAGAAGCAATGGACTCAACTGAAGTATTATGGTACTGTGAACATTCAGCGTTTTAATTCATCAGAGCCTAGGTTCCATTGAATTCAGATACCCCTCTTTCCTAGTATCAAAATGATTTTTCCCACAATCTATTTAGGTCTAAAAGTATTTCCAAGTTTTTACTCTTTAATCTTCCAAAACAACAACAACAAACAAGCAAACAAAAACAAACCCAGGTCAAATAAAATTATTTTGGTAGTAATAAAATATCATAGATTTGTGAAGTTATTAGTCAGAAATCTACATATGAGGTCATGCAAAAAGGCAATAAATAAACAATATTGGGTTATGTAACAGAAGTACTTATACTTCTTCAATGATTAGCAATACTTGGTCATTTAAAATTCCTTTTCAGGGATCATCCAAATAGCAAGAAATTTTCTGCATGTAAATTTAATAAATAAATAAAAATGATCATGCATATTATGCATCATTGTGGATGAACAAAACATCTTTTTGGCACCTAAAATGTTTATAGCCAGGACACATGTCTAAAATGAAGGAATTACAAATAACTAAGCAATAAAATTCAAAAGATAAACTGCTGTTATAGTCAAGCACATAACACAAAAGTTCCCTTCATCCCACAGGAAGGCTTTAACACACCCCTCTTTGGCTAGTGCTTATTTTCCCATGCTTTGGGGGTCTCAAATATTCAAAACTAAAAAAACAGTGGGATTCAGAAGTAACTCTGCAACTGAGGCAGGGCCTGAGCTTACTGCCACTGGCTGCTGTCAGGAACACTGAGGATTGGCACCGCAGTGTAGACTTGGAAAGAGGGCTGGGAGAATCTAGACTGTTTGTGTGATTTTGAAATATTATTGGAAAAAAAAAACATTTTAAAAAAATCCAGAAAAAAAGTACTAGAAATGTGCAGCTGGAAGGAGAGAGAGAGGAAAAGATGTGCTCTTATTTTTAAGCATATGTATTAATTATCGAACAAAGCTGCGTAGGCGCCTGCAGCTGGAAAGTTCAGGAAACTGAAAATTTAGTTCAGAATCAATTCATGAAATTACACTTCAGCAAGGGAACTTGCAGGTGGGGGAGGACAGAGGGACAGCAATATTTTTTTAAAAAACTGAAATAAAGCATTGAGCCCTCGCTTTGACACAGTATTGGAAAGGATGTTCTGGAATTCGGATCAAAGTAGAATCAGGCGTCACTCTGTTCAGCACAAAGCAATCTTTAGTGTTTTTGGCTAAGTAGAGGTATTTTTTAAAAATGACTATTTGGTATCTATTTTCTAGATCTCTGTAATCTGAGAGAATTTTAGAATTATAGAGGAATGACATTTTAGCCCATGGTGACTGGTTTTTTTATTCCTTAAATTTGTTACTTCAAGGAGATTTATTTTTCTTGGGAACCCTAAAACAGCTTGCCATGTGAAATTTGCCATCAACTATATACATACACATACACATATACACATATACATATGCACATATACACATACACATATACACATATACATATACACATACACATATACACATATATACATATACACATACACATATACACATATACACATACACATATACACATATACACATACAC
>JADRCH010000052.1:2728783-2760745 GCA_019843965.1 Rhynchomys soricoides
CACATATACACATATACACATACACATATACACATATACACATACACGTGTACACATATACACATACACACATATACACATATACACATATACACATATACACATACACACATACACATATACACATACACATATACACATATACACACATACACATATACACATATACACATACACACATACACATACACACATACACATATACACATATACACATATACACATACACACATACACACATACACACATACATATATACACATACACACATATACACATATACACATATACACATACACATACATAGTCATTCTTCTCATTTAAATTTTCCGATTTAACTACCAGGAACCTGCTTTCTTGAAAGGCATGACACAGTAATACTTAAATGTATATACCCTATGCATTAACTTTATCTATATTACAACCGTGATACTTGAGTAAATCTCTAGCTAGCAAAAATAATAACAACAATTATACAGTGCCCCATGTTTCCTTTTCAAGGTACAGGTTAACTTTTTACAAAATAGTTAAATATGAGAACCATGGTGCAATATACAAAGTTTTGTTGTTATTTTTCTAGATCAAAATAATCTACTTTCCTTATCTTTTAGACAGGGTCTCACAGTGTGGACCTAGCTGACCTGGGACCTGTGATATAGCCCTCCCTGGCCTCAGACTTACAAAAATCCATCTTCATCCGCTCCTGAGTGCCAAGGCTCTATCACTGTTTTCACAAAGCTTTCACTGTGATGCACGTAGAAAAGCACTGTATCTTACTTAACCTGATTCGAGGGAAATGTGTATACTTTCTGTTACTGGTTCCTGGACAACCCTCAAAATGTCAGAAGTTCTAAATAAATAATAAGCGAACAAAAACAATAAAAATCTTATTTTCCACATTTCAGTATGATTTTTCATCAGCATCTGCTGATCACTCACAAATATAGGTTCATATCATTGTATAGACCCCAAAAAACTCAAGCAACCAGTACTGCAAATAGTTTTCTTTAAAGTGATAGACTTCCTTTATTCTTTTTGAGAAAATATTCACTGAATATTCCAGTCTAGACACCCATAATGCATTTGACTGCTGTTCTTTCAGGTAACATTTGATGGCCATAAAGAAAGTATCACTTAAGATGACTAATACTTCCTCCTGAAATGACTGATATGCTGTAATTCAATGTTATGTTTAAAATATTTTATCTCATTTTACTGCAAACTTAAAAATTACTAGCCTGTATTAAACGAAGAAAGAAACAGGTTTAGTAACATTTGCTGAACAGTAATTCAGGAGCATTATTTGTAAGCATATTTAATAGACTTCACATTTATATCAGTTTCAGTGTTGTGAGCTCAGACTTCCTACTGCCTTCACTCCTTGTAAGTAATTTCATGCTTATATCGTTTCCTGGGAAACAAAAGCAAAAGGGTGGACATGCCTTACAGATGAGTTGCTTCTGGAAACCATGAAAAAAAAAAAAGGCTGTTTCCAGGGTAGGTGGGAAATACTCAGGACACACTCTTGACCTGAGATGGTAGAGAATCAGAGGAATACAAGATTTATAAGTTAGGGGAATGCCCCAGAGGGTCGTGTGTGTAAGAGTGGGAAAGAGATTCATCGCTAGCCAGGCAGGAGACTCATAAAAGCTTTGACTGTATTCTCTAAGATCTGAGTTCCTTCATCCAGCTTTCCCTAACAACATTCATCGTGATGCTTTCAACATACGGCCTCGAAAAATGCTTTTATACCATCTCACTTTTTAAAAGATGTGCTCAACAATATTTGCCTCTCACACTCATCAACACTTACCTCACCTGAGTGGAAGGTGCCCGTGTTGCCTAGTGATTCCCATAGCTCGCTCTCTCTCTCTCTCTTTCTCTCTCTCTCTCTCTCTCTCTCTGTGTATGTGTGTGTGTGTGTATGTGTGTGTGTGTGTATGTGTGTGTGTGTGTATGTGTGTGTGTGCGTGTGTGTGTGTATGTGTGTGTATGTGTGTGTGTGTGCGTGTGTGTGTGTATGTGTGTGTGTGTGTGTGTACTATGTCTGTGTAAAAGCATGCTTAAGTGTTTTGGGTTGTCAAGTGTGACTGTGAAACCACCGTTCAACCCAAGAACTAGAGTATAACGGTAATCATTTCTATCTAGAAATATATTTCTAGATAGAAATCCTCATTCCAACTCCCTTCACTCCTTCCAAAGTTAACACTATTTTCCATATCAACCGTCCTTTAAAAAGTAATTTGAAATATCAAAATACTATATATAATGCTTTAACCACAGTATTTCTAATCTTCACTCTATTTCTTTCTCCCTGTAATTCACAGATACATCTTCCCTCCTCCCTAATGCAGGGACTCTTCTATAACTTACATAGACATTCTCTTGTTGTACACAATGAGATTTTAGGTTGCTTCCTGCCTTGATATTACAAGTGGCACCTATTATAGTCAACCTTATGCACCACTTCTGAACATGCGTAAGTATTTCCCGGGTTAGAACCCTACCTAGATTATCATGTATGCAAATAAGTACTTCAGTGTTTAGAGTTACAAGAAATGACCAAGTGATTGAAGCAATTTCATCCCCATGAACCACGCATTGAAGTTTCTTTCACATTAAAGTTTACCTGTGTACTTCATATTGCCCATCTTAATTTTTGAAAATCAAATGTGATAAATTGAAGGATCTTAATCTCAATTTTCATTTATTATTCTACACTGATAAGATGAAAACTCTATTCTAATCCTTTTTAGGGACTTTGAATAGTTTGATAAATGTTTATCCACAGGTTTCTTACTTTTGCCTTATTGACTTACAGAGAATTGTTGTACACTCTGGACATGAATTTCTAGTCATCTAAAAGTTTGGTAAACTATTTGTGCTAAATACAACTCCAAGTTATTGCTTTTTTTCTTTAGAGTGCATTTAGAGTTTTGCTTTTCTTTAGAGTGCATTCTTATTTTTTTAAGAGGTGTTAGCCTTAATTTTTATATATAGTAAAATTATGTGGTAGTGTTCCAATGTAATTTTTCTCACATGGCTACCCAATGTTTTCAAGATCATTTTTAAATGGCACTGTACTCCATCACTGATCTATGTGCCAGTTTATACCTAAGTCTTCTAGTCGGTTTTATTGGTCAGTGTTAATGACACAGTACCAGCTGGCAAGCTGTGCTTTTTCTCACAGGAGCATACAAATCCTGATTCCCATAATCAGGATTGGAGACTGACTTCAGAATGAGACACAAGAAGATAGGTTTTTTGTTTGTTTGTTTGTTTGTTTGTTTGTTTAGATACAGGGTTTCTCTGTGTAGCCCTGGCTGTCCTGGAACTCACTCTGTATATCAGGCTGGCCTCGAACTCAGAAATCCACCTGTCTCTGCCTCCTAAGTGCTGGGATTAAAGGAGTGAGCCATCACTGCCAGGCAAGAAGATAGTTTTAATCATTCAAATGAGATACAATTTTTTTCAAATATCTGTGAACTAGTATAGTAGTTAAATATTAGAAATATGAGTAAAATAAAAGAAGAAACCCAATACTTATAGTAATAATTGTTGTCTGTAATAAGGAATGTGATAAAGATGCCCTGAGGCTTCTTGAGTGATATCATTTTCCTTAAGCACAAACAAGGCTTGCTCACTAAAAAAGTCAAATCAGAGCAAAGGCATTTGGAAAATCTTGGTTTAGGATTTGAGTCATATATTACCTTAGCACTGCATGGTGTTAATCTACCAATACACACCTATCATTGTTTAGCTGTTAATATTAGCTGCATGCATGCCCTGCAGACAGAAAAACTAAAACATACCACAAAAACTTAAAGACTAATTAAGGGAAACATCAAGAAAATAGTTGAGTATGACTCTTGATAGTGGTTTGCCTCTTGGGCAATGTTTCATACACTCTTTTCTCAATACCACAAAGCAGGCTTTACACATACCATTCTTTTTATAGGATATGGTTAACAAATGGTATTTCAGTAATTTTTTTTCTCCTTTGCAGTGGTAGTGTTGATGATTTAATTGGTTTCTAGAATATCCATTTTGAAATGTTATAAATGTAAACAGATAGAACAGATGCAAGACTGTAAAATAAAGATGTTTCTCAGATTTATATGAAGTTATTTTCTTAGGAAGATCTGTTTTGTCTTGTGTGCTGCATCTCATTCAGCCTAATTGAAATCCCCAGGATATCTTCCTGTGGTCTATCTAGTCTTACTTTAAAAGACAGTGGCCGTTTAAATCTAAGAATGTATTTGGAAGATACAGATAAGAGACTTAATTAACTGTTAGCTAAAGGACTTTCCTAATGGGCTGAATATGAATGATGGGTACAGATAAATCTACAGATTTTATAGAATAGTTACCAGTAGATCTACCATCATTTGAGACAGAGAAGAAGATCATGGGCACAGGACTGTAAAGAAGAAGAATGGATTGTGGATGTGCTCAGAAGAATTATTTATTTCTGCAGCTGTTGTGTGACTACTTGAGCATAAGAGAAAGGAGTTATGCCAAGAGACATATACAGCTATTTAAATCCAAATCATCACTAAGTCACAGGAATGATACATAGCATATCGGAGTTTGTCCTGGTTTATTCTGAGCAAACCTGTGTTGTTGTGTGGGGCATCCATTTCCCTTAGAGTTCAAGGTTGTTTTTTTTAAAAAAAATTTTTTTACTGGTTATTTTATTTATTTCTATTTCAAATGTTATCTATCTCCTTTCCCAGTTTCCCCTCCACAACTCTCCTATCCCATGCCCCTCCCCCTGCTTCATGAGGGTGCTCCCCACCCACTCACTCCTGCCCTACTGCCCTAGCATTCCCCTATGCTGGGGCATCGAACCTCTACAGGACCAAGGATCTCCCCTCCCACTGATGTCAGATACGACCATCCTCAGCTACATATGCAGCTGGAGCCATGGGTCCTTCCACGCAAAGCCATGCTCTGTAGTGTGGTTCAGAATGAATGCCAAGCTCACGGTTCTATTTAACAGCCCATGCTTTTTGAGGAACAGGCTCACTCCTCAACAGTAAATGATCCGTAGTACAGAATAACGGCAAGGGAGGGAGACAAGCACTTAAGAGATGATAACCTTCCTGTTCCCAGTGAAGCTGGGTGGTTTAAGGAGAATCATTTGACTCTGTGCAGCAACCTGAATGAAAATAGGTAGGTTTAAGTCAGGAGGTGTATTTTTCAGATCTGTGTTTTTGTGAAAGAAAAAGAAACAGAGGTAGGATATAAACACAGTCTGCATGCCTGAGTTGTGATCCACACCCCCTCGTGCCCCATGTGCATCTCCAACGTGGTTTTTCTTACTTGGCCATACTCATTATTAGTAGCTCTTACAAAGATGAGAAGGAATGAAAAATGTCTTAAGTATTGCTTTCTAAAAAAAAACAGGTTCACAAACATCTGGGCTCTGCACTGGGAAATAGTTTTGGTGAGACTGAAGTGATTATGTAAAAGATTACGCAGAAGGAGCAGAGACTGTCTCTTTGTCCTTCTACTTATGAAATCTTTTACTTTCACAGTAGCTTTAGTCAAATGCTATGAAGTGTTTACCAAACCTGTCCTGTTTTCCTCGTTTTAAATGAGCCTTATTTGAAACCTTTGAAGACTTTCCAACTTAGGCGTATGATTGCTCAATCGTCACCCATGATTACAAAAGCCACCCATTACAGTGCAGTTTTTAGCTTTGTCTGTTTGCTTGCTCTCTTGTTTGTTTGAGTACTGCAGTATTGTTTCTCTCAGCTGGACGGCACAACCCTTCTGAGAAGCACCCTAAATTTTGAGAGGTGAAAGGGTTAGCTAGCCACAAAGGACAATAAAGGATATAAACGAGGAAATCAAAACCAAACACTTGGCCCCGAGTCCTAGACCAAACCATCTAAACCCTCTGTCCACGCTCCATCTAAGTCAGAGAGCTACATCATCACCTAGGTCTGTCCAAGTTGTTCTGGTTAGGGAGGTGAAGCTGTTGTCCCAGGGAAATAGCTTCATCAAGCCATACTTCCCAATGGAAGTGTGGTGTCAGAATCGCAAGAAGGTCCAAATCAAGACACCTGTGTGCCAGATCCGCCCAGCTGCACCCGAGGGCCGGCCAGCGCTGCCTCACGCCATCTGCTCAGCACATGAAATGCCAGTTTCTTGCTGAAGATGGGTTTGAAGGATGAGAGTCTTTAAAGAGAAAGCTCACAGCTCGGCTGTGACATCCCTTAAACTTTCTCACATTTTAAAATAAACAATTTTAGGAAGAGAGGATTAAAGGCTTATGTCTGAGAGATGACAAGGAGGGTACATTGTGAGCTCCAGAAACAGAAACACTGCCTCAGAAGTCCTCATTCAGATCGGCATTTGGCTTTTCACTCTGGTGACGGATGAAGTATGACCCTACTCTTGGAAAATTCCAGGTGTTAAGCATGTGCACATTCCAAACATGCTCTGTGTTCCTGGGGCTGGGCTTGCAACAATCAGACCAGCAAGGGAATCGCTCTCTTCTCTAGCTCTTCAGACACATAACAAGAGTTTTGGCCCACACCTTCACTTCCTGTGCGGACAAGCCGGACTCTGTAGACTTATACTTACTGACATTCTCGCCACACACGACACTTACACCTAGAACGGTATACTTCTTGAATTTAAGGGTTAATTTCCTACAAACCAACAGCATATCCCTATTTAATAATCTGCCTTCCAGTAACTATAAGTAATTATACTGTATTTAAAATATTGTGGGTTTTTTTTTCCCACTTAGCCTTTGGGGGGCGTTTGTTCTAATTTTAATGGAGATTTAGAACATACATAGATTTTAGAATTGTCTGCAGGAATAGAGGATGGGAGCTGCAATAATTTCTAAAGTTTACAGACAAAGTTCTATGAAGCTCTTGAAATTTCTATATCAAATGAAAACTCCATTTTCACTTTTACAAAAATGAGAAACAAAGTGGTCTTCCCACTTAACCCAAGAAGGCAAAGCTATCTTATATTTTAGTGGAAAAAAAAATCCATTCATAAGGCTGAGTCTCCAAAGGTGCGTGGACACCAGATGCTTAGCTTGCATGTCACCTACAAGGTCACTTTTTAATAGCCCCTTTGTCCCCCTCCTCTGTCAGATTTACAGTGAGTGCTTTGCAGGACATACAGAAGCTGACATTGTACAGAGAGATTAAGCCATATTTAAAGAAAAATCCAGGGAAAATGGAGGTACCCAACAAATATTAATTATGTATAACTTCTAGAAAAAGACACCACGTACTTCTCAGATATCTGACGACACTGGTGCTCAATAGAGGGCGTTGCTAAAAATATACAGGATTTTTCTATGAAACCACACTTAATGCCAGGCTGCTTTATGCATGGATAAACAATTACTATGGTTTGCATTTATTCTATTTGATTTGTGTGTGCTTGAGTCACGAGCAGCTGTCCGTGGTTTCTTCCTTCCCCTTTCATGTATGTTAGCTGCAGACTATCACTCCTTCAGATCCTTGAGCTCAATCCACTGTAATGATTACTATTGGTACTTTAGTAAACCTGATAGCATGGATTTGAAGTCAATTGTCTGCTCACGGCTTTGGTACGCACTTTCTTAAGATATTTTAAGCAGTCTTCACATCTCCAGAATTTCCTCCTCCCTCCATTAAAGCTTCCTCTCCAGCCAGCCTTTGGCTTTCCCAGGAGGGACCTTTTTTTCCCCTAAATAGAACTAATGCTGTGGTTGAGCTACAGTATTTTTCTTCCTTCCTTCCTTCCTTCCTTCCTTCCTTCCTTCCTTCCCTTCTTCTTCTTCTTCTTCTTCTTCTTCTTCTTCTTCTTCTTCTTATTATTATTATTATTATTATTATTATTATTACCATTACTATTATATTTTACTTGTTTGTTTCTTTTTGTAAGCCCTGGGCTATCAAAGTTTGATAATTGCTCTTTGGTGTTTAAAGCTCATATTTTCTAACAAGAAAAAGCACAGTGCATATGCCAATTCAATTTGTAGTCAATCAGTGGGTGATTGTGCCCTAAGACCTGAGCATGGATCACTCATGCATTTAACAACCAACAGACACTAAAATACCCTGGAGCTGCTGTGGCTAGGACTCCTTGGAAGAATCACTTCAAGAAGATTTGTCTTGTTAAAGGATATTTCTTTCTTAAAACATGTTGGAGAAGATACCGGTGGAGCCAATAGGCAAGAAAGGAAGTCTATAGGAATGTCCAAAGTATGTTGGAAGCAGTGTGTTAGTTTAAGCAATTGCAAAGACAGTTTTACAGTGTTAACAATTTTAGATATTCTCTGAAATTTTTTTAATATGTCTGCATAAAAAATAAACCTTCTTACAGACATTGTCTTCTTGCCTTAATGTGTGCATTTTAACTAACAAGTTACACATGAAGTTGCCTGTGTCATCCAGATTGGACTCCAGGGAGTAGCCTGGGTGTGGCCTCTTCATGCCATTTCTTTCTGGAAGAGTGGGCTTTGGGTGGAGAACATACTTCTAGCCTACACTGGAACATCCAGACTCTCTCAGAAGTAGGAAGCATCTTATAAAATCTCTTCCTGGGATTTTTAACAGAGACCAGTTTACAAGATAACACTAGAGATCTTTTTCTTTAATTTAAGATTTTATAAAGCCAAATGAGGGTTTCCATGCTAACATAAATTGGCATTGAAAAGATTACAGTATAATAACGCCTTGACTCAGAATAACTTGTGGAACGTTTTAGAATTGTTTTTGGAAACAATGCTGTTTTTATGTTTGTTTTTGTTTGGGGCTGATATATATATCAGGAGATATATATATATATATATATATATATATATATATATATATATCCTCACTGCATATGGGCGTTAAGTTTATGAAAACAACAAGAATCATCCATGTGCCAAGTATTTTGAATGTAATAAACTAGTTAATATGCATGATATTGGTTATAGTCATAGGTCAGGGCCAAGAAGAAATAAACATGGATTATTTCTAAAGCCAGTTTTAGAACAAAGGTCTACATTTTAACCTCAAAAGAAAGAAATTTCACAGTGACTAATTTAGAGAAATAATATGTGAATATGCGTTTTTAAATATGTGACAGAGTTTTAAACATGTCTTTGATAAGTTGATTTCTTTACTGTGCTTCAGTCCACGGTCTGCCCCTGCACTTCTCAGTGCTGATATCTTGGAGTTTTGCTTGCCATGGCTTCCATTAGTCCATACTGAGGTCCCAGCTAATTCCACACTTCATCTTTGTTATTTCTTCCCATATTTCTAATTCCTTGTAAGCTGCCTCCTCCCACTGATGTTTCTTTGGTGTTTTGTAAATTAAAAAATTAGAATCAGACTTTCTTGGGAAGCAGCAAGAGATTTTACAAAGAGGAAAACAATCAAACTTTAACCCCTGCTGAAATATTTGGGAAACAGGCAGATTTCCCTTCTTTACATTATTCAGATATTTTAGTGGCTGTTTTTAGAGAAGGTCTTATTCTTTCAGGTCATTCTGACTGCACCTACGATGCAGTCTGCCAAGACTATCATGGCTTCATTTTCTGTTAATAAAGGGTATTTTTTGCACAGCGATTAATATCTAGATTTGTGCCATTCACCTGTAATGGAAACAACAATGGTTTTAGCTTTATATAGTTGAAGTGAGCAAGATAACTAAAAGAGTCAATGTAAGTAACTCTTGATGAAAATATACCAAGTTCTACTACTCTAGTGCATGGACCTGTGAGCCTCTGTTCAAACTCAACATTTCAACAGATTCCTCTAGAACACTACACTGGCATCATTACTACATATACAAAGGACCCAGCATAGCACATGTCTCTAATAAATGCTGATTAACTGGGATCATAATTTCTAATACATTTTAAAAGGAAGCAATTAACAAGTTGATTGATTTACCCAAATAATTTAATTACATCTGAATGTCATGTATATCAAAGAAAAGATCTTTAGCTGGCTTCCTCTGATGCATACTAGGTGGCATAGTGTAGCTATAAACAGTAGAGACTCAGACAAGACTGCTTATCTTTATTTTGTTTTGTTTAAGCTTTGCAATGCTGTGGACTGATCACAGAACCCTGTATATAAAAGGGAAGCACTCAGCTACTGAACTACATTCTCAGCCACAAGACTGCCTGACTTTTAGCTACAGTCCCACCATTCATGTGCCGTGCAATTTGAGGGACTAATTAGGGGGAATAAGATAACCATCTGCTCTAGAAATGGACAGATGATGGAGACTAGGCAAACCAGACTTTTGTTTTAGAAAACTCACTTCAGAGAGAGTGTGGAAGACATCTTGCAGAAGTAGAAAACATTGATTATATTTTATGGAGAGTGACACTGATGTCCTGTGAATCTAGGCAGCAACTAGATGACAGTAACACAGCAAAAATGGTTAGTGACAAGATGGAGCAATCTCCATCAGAGAAGAATTGCCGTAATGGAGGATAGAAGGCAGAATCCCTAGCCTGTTTCTAGGTTGGACAATTAGGTGAATATTGACGATAATGAATTTTGTAAGGAGTATAATAAGCCAAGCAAGTTTTGGAGAAATTAATAATGTTTCGTTTTGTACATATTTGGTTTAAGTCATCTTTTACCTGTTCAAACATATATAACCCCTGAGAAAATAAATACATAGACCTGTGCCTGTGGATCTAAACATGTAACCAAACATCCTGTGTTACTTTTGTTTACTTAAACCACTGAAGTGTCTCATAGATTTTCAGTAGATTGTAGTCATCAAGTTTTCTTAATTTTATTGAAGAATAATCATGTATATAAAAGCCATTGCATGTTCTCATTTAACAAGAAAACCAGAGGTCATAAATTATGCTCAGGGTAAACTAGATTAGAACCATTTACTTATTTTGAAGAGCAATTTTAACTTATAAAAATGCCATGAAAGGTCATGGGAGAAACTTAAATGTGCCTTGGTAGGTTTAAAAAAATAAAGGCAGTGTACTATATGATTCCAGCTGAGCAAGATTCTGGGAGCCACAGAGTTATCCCTAGTTGGCAGAGGACAGGAGGGACAAAACTTGCAACGACTTGGAAGGAGTGGAGCCTAACAGCCCACTGTCACCATGTTTGTCCCCTTACCATCTGCTCTGTTTCCCTTTAACACTAAAGTCATTCTGAATGTAGGGCTTATAAATTAATAATAATTTTTAAAGAATTATACCAATTTTCAGAAAATAAGTTTTACCCTGACATTCTCATCTGTGCATCTGTTGTATCTATGATTCTGATATTCTTGTATATGTAACATGGACAGTCAATTATTATGCCATCAAGAGAACATTCCTGCATAATAGACTAATATAAATCTCAAAGACTTTGAAAAACACCCCTTCTAAGTCACTTTTCCTCTGTCCTAGCTGATGCTGTTTCACAATAATGAAGCTTGGCTTTACTGGGAGCATTTCCCAGATGTTAATACAGTCCTAGCCTTGTGATCTATTATGGGTCCAAAATATAGCACTCAGGGAACACATCTTAGGTATGGCAGGAAGAAAAGGCACGGGCCTCTTCTAGAGAGTGACAGGTCGAATGCTGTATTGGCAGGGAGCAAAGGCGCTTGCAGGATATAATAATAAAAACAACCAAGTGTGTTGGCAGAACTGCAGAAGTATTACCGGTAGTACTGGGCTTTCAGAAAAACCAAGAAAACCAAAACCTACGGGCCATAATAAAAAATTAAAAACCTGAAAATATCTTCCATTTTCAATCTCTTGTACTTACACTTTGTTTCCACAGCAAAAGTGTAAAAGTAGTCATGATTTTAGAATCATATTTTACTCTTGGGTTGATTGATTGTCTAACTCAGAGTTGACATTTATAAAATTAAGATGAAAAGGTCTTAACTCTTTCAGCAAAACTGCTTTTAATGATGTAACTGTACAGAAACAATGCTTCCTGGTTTATAAAGAGAAAACAGACAATTGCTATAGATGTACTGATTAAAAAGCACTGGGTGTTAACTGGTTGTTTTAAGGTCTAATATTTATGGCTAATTCTGTCTGCTGTGCCTGTATCTAATCTCACAAGTTCGCCTGCTATCCTAGGTAGAAAGGTGTTAACCATCCTCAACAGAGTCTGATAAGATAGATGACATGTACATGGAAATAAGGATGCTAATACGGGATTTGCAGATACCAGGAACTCCAAAAGGCCCACTGAGTTTGCTTGCATTTTACTAGTAGTGAGAAAAAAAGGGATTAAACACATCTGTAAACGAGGAGATCTGGGCCCACAGCTGGCAGTCATAGAGAGTGGCACAACATTGCAAGATGGATGCTTCTCTTCACCATGCTCTGTCTCTGACACCATCAAGGTGGATTCTGAGTATCTTCAGAAAATGATGCTGACTGACAAGAATGGTACCTGTGATCTCTGCTGAACACAGGTAATAGTTCATTGGCTAGGTTTTACCCAAACGGTACTCTTTAATCACTAGTTTAAGCAATAATGACTAGCATTTCTGAAAGAGGTGGATGAGGGAGGAGGAGGAGAAGAAAGGAAAGGAGAGACCCTGATAAAAATAGGGCAGAAGAGTAAAGAACGAAAATTTTAAAACGTGCTCCGTTGCCAATCATAATATAGTTTATACGTGCAGCATTGTCAGAGACCGTGACAGGAGAAGGCCATGCTAGATCACAATGTGAAATACATTTCTTACTCTGGCAGAAAGTTTAAAGCCATTGGCCCCTATCCTAGTGAGGCTTGGACCAAGGTCAAGCAATCTGCGTCCTCTGAAGCTCCACCTTCCTCCCTTCCTTTGAGATGCCTGCCATTGCATTGCAGCCTCAGCCAGGCTTCTCGCTAATCACATCACTGATGTGTCAGGCCTGGGAAAGTAGCAAAGACAACACAGTAACAGCCATTTCCCTTCATTAATTTTGTTTAAAACCCACGGATACAGTTGTCATCACGCTGTAATCTTTGATAACACATCTGAACACACGCAGATTTCCAACAGCTAAAAGAATTACACACAATTTATCTCCCATCAGTTTTTTTTCTTTAATCAACTCAAGACGATGAATTTAATTCTTACACAGAGCTCAGCTGACATCGCGTTTACTGAAAACATGGTTTTGAGTTATTTGAAGGGGTTATATTAGGGTTGATGGAGCCAAGTCCTAGTGAGTATTATTTTACCACAGGTCCTATCTGGGCAGCATTGCTCTCATTTTGGGGATTTCTGGACCTCATTCTTTCAAATATAAGATGAAGAAGTAAAACTAAATCATTAACAATGTGCCTCTTGGGTATTAATTTAGTCTTTTATGAGTTCTTGAAGCATTTGAATTTGTAGATAAGATTTCATATATATATATATATATATATAGAGAGAGAGAGAGAGAGAGAGAGAGAGAGAGATCTTAACAACCATTATGCAGATAAGAATGATCTTGTTTGGTTATCAAATATTCAAGCATTTTTTAAGACTCAGTTCGAAAGGAGCGTTAAGAGAGTCTTCATATTGAAAATAACACCTGATCTTTTAGGATATAGCAGAATTCTTTACTACCTAGTTCAAGCTAAAGAGAATAAGTAGTCTGTTAGTTATTTAAAGTATTTTTGTGCAACTTATAATATGTAAACACTTTATAAGCATAAATTGTTGCTATGTGTTCATTTTAACCAAATACAGAAGGCTTTAATACCATATGCACCACAGAAAAAAGTTTAATACTTTCTTTAAGTCCCAAGATTTTGAAATAACAGAGATTTCAAAACAAAACAAAATAAAAAATTGTACCTGTTTTGGTAGGTAGCTATATAACTTTCTTTCATCACCAGGAGGTGGTGAGATAGAATGGAACATGAGAAGCTCTCTGGTCCATCACACTTGATTCTTAAGGCCTGTATCAGTCCAAAGTCTTTTCTGATAGCTAGAAAAAGCCAGGTGCTTTTTTTTGCCTGAGTCCTGACCATTTGATGTTAGATGTGAGTGGTTTGTGGTTTGTTACTGAAGAATGCTGCTAATTCTAGTATGCTTTCCAACACTGTTGTGGAAAAAATGCGGCTCAAGGGGTTTATCATCTTAAAGGTAGACACCTACGTTAGCAGTCAATGGTCCTAAGAAAGGAGAAAGCCTCTCTGTTCTTGATTGAACGTAGAAGTAGGACAGAAACAAACAGATCGGAGTATGAGAAGTGCTGCTGTTAACAGGTCAGTGACCAGAGTGGGTGATCAGTAGAGGAAATAAAACAGAATCGCCACAGTATTAGAGATAGAGTAAAACATGGAAGTAAGGAGTTAGCAATGGGCCACAGAGGGTAAAGATGATTGCTGAGGAGCAAGGACTTTAAATGTCATTACATCACCACAATGCAGGCCAAGTCCCCTTTAAAGGATGTGCAAGAGAAAACCACCATTTGCAGAAAACTTCCGTTTCTGATGATTTGAAACTGAAAATTCGCTCTGTCTTCCCATTTGGATGAAGGCTTATATTTCATCCTCAACCAAAGAGAAACACTGTCAGCAGACACCAATGTGTCTCACATACCCTGTTAACAAGGAAATGTAGTGCATATTTCTATGAGATAAACTTAATTCTCAACATTATTAGAATGCTTCTAATTTGTGTGAATTATGAAAGAGTAACTCAAGGTAAAGTGTCAAAATTATACGTCCAGTTTATCAGTCTATCTCAGACAGACAGCTGATGTGCAAAGAAGAGTGTCAGTGTTCTGAATTCTGAGCACAATATGTGGGCCCAGACATTCAAAAGCAGTTGAATGTCTTGCTTTTGAGGAATTGTCTTAACTTTAAACATCATCAGATTAATGTTCTTGGAGCAGACTGCATGAGTACGCTCAATTACTTTGGTTCCTGTGGTTAAGCAAATAATATTGCCTTGGGTATTAAAGCCCCAATTTATTACGATTGTATCCTTGAAGTCTGAGCTATTCTTGTTACTGTACTCACTCCATAATTTTTCCAGTTAACCAGTAATGTGCTAGCTTCCCTTGGCAGTGATTTACCATCACATCACTCTGACGTCAGCGTTCAGTGAGAAAATGGGATAATAGTGAGGGGCTTTAACTGGCCTTGCTTTGCGATTTCTTGGATGAGTGTGATCACTTCATGCACATCATATGGTCTAGTCGCTTCTCCCTGACTTGCTAAGGAGGATTAACAGGCCATTCTTGGTGTATGGACACTTGATTGTATCTGTTTCTGTTTCTGTTCAGACTGAGGTAGTAACGTCAGAAAACTGAGAAGGTGTGCTTATAAGATTTTTCATACATGTTAGTTAAGCTGTGTGATTCTCATCCTTGCCCATCCATGGTATTATTGTTATTGGGAAGTGTTGCTATCCTGATACTGTTTTTACACATTAAAAAGAGCTAGAGACATTAAATGACACTTCCAAACAGTTTCACCTGAGCAGTGGTGAGCTACCACTCAAAACCAGTTAAGGAACTATAGGGCCATTTGATGTTCTAACAAGCAGCTAGAAGAGAGAAAGACAAGGAATAAACAAAAAGCAATAAAAAGTCTAAATACAGACAGTTCCTTCATACTATGAGAGTAAAGGATGCCATAGCAAAAACACCATGGAGGAGGCCTGGTCTCAAGGAAGTGTTCACATTCTGAGACATGTGTATAGGCAGATATACTGTTCCCGTGAAAAAACAAGATCTCAAGAACATCCCACTTTACTGATGACACCACTGTAATTAAGTGGGAGCGGTGTGTGTATGTGTCCTGTGTGTGTATGTGTATATATGTGTGTGTGTGAGTGTGTGTATGTGTGTACATGTGTGAGTATTTATATATGTGTGTATTGTGTATGTGTGTATGTATGTGTGTGTGTGTGTGTGTGAGTGTGTGTGCATGATTTTTCCTTCCTAGTAAAGTCTGTAATGGGGAGGCAATTAGACACAGAGATGAGATATATGAGACCATGAAAGTCAGCCTTGTTCCCAGTTGAGCTAAGGCTCAAAACCTGAGACCTTGAAGGACTGGTAGGTGTTTGCCTGTTCCTGGGCACCAGGCCCCTGTCACTAGCTGCAGCCCTCCATAGATTTATAGTCATTAGTCACGTAAGTACAATGCCCTGAGCACCTCCACATGTAGAGAACATGATCTGTGGTCACAGTAGGCTCAAGAGAGATCTCTATTTTAATGAGGTACCTAAAGGCATGAAGGGCTTAGCCAGTAAGCTTTCCTTCCTAGACATGCCTCCCTGCAAAAGGTATTTAACCTCAAGCCGGCCGTAGAAGTGGGGTACGGTTTTACACGTTCACTTTCTTCCATGACAATACATGCCTTAAAACCACTGACTGCCTCTAGTCATCAGGATCCGCCATGGGGAGCCATGGAGAAGGCCTTCGCCTATAGAGCCGTAGTCTAATCTCCTGTAGAAGGTCTCTCTGCACTCCCAACCAAGTCAAACCCAAGCCAACTGCCAACAAGCAAAGGACTCATCCCCGTGGGACCAGCCCACAGCCCCTTCCCCCCAGCCCTGGGCTAGATCCAGCCCACAGGACCCCCCCCACTCCATTCTCAGCTCTTTTTTTGGCTCTCAGCAGCTCCTGGGTGTCCAAGAGCCTGAGAACCAAATGCCTCCCCCCAGGCCAGCTCTAGCTGTCCCAAGCCTCAGACTGCACTTCCCCACCCCCAGAAGCAGTGTCCTGAGGGTGCCCTATGGCCCAACACCCGCCCAGCAATGGCGTGGGTTAAGCACTGCACTGTCAAACTCCCCTCGTCCTGCCTCGCCTAGCAGCTGAGCCCTGTGGCAGAGCAGATGCAGGACCTATAACCCTACAAGATATACTACTGTGCCATCTGCCTTTATAATCACAAGCTTTGGGCTACTTAGAGTAGCAGTTGGCAGACATAGGTGGCTTGTTTGTTGTATGTTTTAACACAGCTGGAGATAAAACCTTATCACTATACAATATATGAAATTAAGGGAACAAACAACCTATATTTTCTTCTTAAATACAGAATAAGCTTATCATGCTAATATCAGAGACTGGTGATCAAATACTAGCTCAAATATCAGATAGTCTAGGTCCAGGGTTTTTGCATTCTGCACTGACCACTTTACAAACTGTACAACTCTCCAGCTCAGGAAAATTAATGGTGTGTGTGTGTGTGTGTGTGTGTGTGTGTGTGTGTGTCCATCCTGCATGCAGGTGCTTAAAGAGGCCAGAAGAGGGTAGTTATTCTTGTCTCCAGAAGAAAGAATATATGCTTTATCTTATCCACACAATAATCAGAATATTGAAAGTCACCATCTTTCCCTCATTGTGATGCTTTGGTTCACCTTATCATTTAATGTAATTAATCACTCACTGATTTTTAAAATTTTTGTTTTACATAATACCTATATATAGGGACATTTAATGTGTAAATTTGAGGTATTTGAACTTAAACTATTATGTATACCAAATCATAATATATCAACAAATTAATTAAATTAGATGCTGCTAAAGATTTGAAAGAATAACTGATTTATATTGGTCCCACTATTTTACTATGTAAACAAGTTAGCTAGTAATCTCTTAAAATTTTACTGCTTTCATGAGGTCTTCTTAATTTGATTTCTGCATTTCTAATTTGTAGTTTACAGATAAATCAAAACCAATTTTAACATCTTACAAAACTGATCTGCTTTCCAGTGGTTGTGGAATAATGATATAGTTCAAGCTAATTACTTAACTAATGGTATAATAATTTCAATTTCAGATTGAAATTGTCAATCTTAAAGATCTCTCTGATTCAATTTACCATTATGCAGAAAGTAATTCATGGCATTAACTCTTAGGAAGGGTTCTGAGTAGTTACTGGTGTTATTCATGGCCTCCCTGTTATTAACTTGGAACCAGAGTAGGCAGAGACCCAAAGTTGTCATCATGAGACACTCATTGAGAAGCCATTATTTTAAATATTTGGATGGTGACTTTTCATCCTCTGGACAGATGTTCCTGTTTTTAAAAAAGAAAAAGAGATAGAGACCTCCCCAAGTTTTGTATCAACTGACCTCTTTGTTTGAGAGAATAGTTTAGATTTGTTTTACTAAAACGAACAATTCGGGAAAACATGATGTCCTGCTCCAGATGCTTGCCGCAGTGGATAAATAAAAGAACATACTGATTACTTACCTGAAATAATGCTAAATTTTGTTATGCATTCTATATTGAATCTTTCTATGCAACTTTAAAGTGCAATGTCAAAGAATGCAAAAATCAATCTGTTGGTTATTACTAATCTTATTTTTGATTCTTTGTTTCAGTTTATTTAGATTTTTAGATTTTTTTGTTTGTTTGTTTTAAAGGAGCATTGAGAAAGAGAGACAATGTCTGGGTAGGAAATTAGGAGAATCTTGCAGGAATTGGAGAAAGAGAAAAAATGTAATTAAAATACATGAAAAAAATTCATAAAAATGACTAAGGGACTCATGCAGGCAATATATAACAGAAATATTATCAATGATCAGATAAATAAGGTGAAACAGTTTTATCTCTTCTTATACATGAATATAGTGAGGCAAATAAACTTTAATACATTTTCAGAGAGGAATAATATTGTAATTCTCCTTGATATTACCTTTATACTAAAGAATAACTACTCATAGAGGGCTGACTTTAAATGGTAAGTATATTAACTATTATAAATCTACTAGAACTTCATGGATTATTTTAATGTACATTTTAAATGGCTGCATACATAAAGAGTCAGGGAAAATATTGCCTTAAAATGGAATATAACAATACCCTTCTATGACATCGTTGTAACTTTAAACATAGATTTGGAAAGGACGGAATAGGGTAGAAATTTGTGTCTGAGAGAAAAAAAAAAAAAACTACGTTCAGTCAGAGTCACAGCTGGAGTGGATTTAAATCACCTTGTCCTCTTTCTTTCTCTGGTCTAGTAAAAAATGAAATGATAGACACTTACACTTAGAGTATCATTAGAATCCTTCTCCTGCTAGTCACGGTCAGCTTGCACTTGTGTCAGTGGTCCGCTCCATAGAACTTACCATGGAAGCGAAGGAATATAAATTGTAGATTGTTTCCAAATAGTCTTAACTGTTTTTAAAAGCTTAACTATAAAGTGATCCACTTTGTGTTGCGGTATCCAAAAAGTGTTGGCCAGTTATTTATGTCTTCTCCCTCCTTAGCAGGGAGAAGTTGGGCCAAGCTTAAAAATAAATAATTTCAGAATTTTGAATAATTTCGGAAAGCAAGTCTAGCGGCTACAAAAAAAAAAAAGACAGAGTAATTTATTTTTCTGGGTGTTTTGGGGAATTTCCACAGGTACGGACGGATAGAAATTATAAATAACTCCTAGAAGCATGCCCTTACGTTTTGAGAGAGAGCAAGCGAGAAGTAAGGGAAAGCATATTGCTGACCAGAGGTGTTGTAGGGGATATAGCATTTTATTAAAGAAAATGACATTACCAATATTAGCGGTCTCTAAACAAGTCCCTCATTTCAGTGAATTTCATCAACTCTTTACTCAGAACACGATGTCAGCCAAGCAACTGTTCCTCAAGTAGCCAAAGAGAATTAGAAAGTTAGAGAATCAGGATTGCGTTAAACCAGCTGGAGATCCTTTCCACAGACATGATTCAAGCAGCTTGTCAGCATCTTAAATATAACTGTTTGTCACCAATCAACCTACCTATCACTTTTAGAATTATTTGAACTTTGTATAGCCTGCATTCAAGTTCAACACAGCAATTAAAGAGGCCAAATGTGATACAACGAACAGAAACTCTTAGAAACACAAATATAGATTTTTCATTAATACACAAACACTATGGACTATAAAGGTGAAAACGATTGTTTAATTGCTTTGGTATATTATTAAGTTTGTTTTGAAGGTGGCCCATTCAGTACATAAAACTCTAAAGATGCTATCGGACAACGGCAAAAGAAAAATATATTTATTCCCATGATTTTGAAGATAGTATTTAAAATTACTTTTGGTTTCAAACATGTGAAATACTCCCCTTAAGTACTGAAATACATAAATATCATGTATTTGTATTAGTTGTGGGACTTGATTTATACTGTATACATACACAGCAAGCACAATTTTTAAAAACCCATTAGCAATGCCAGAAATGAAAGTTAACCTAAAAGAATAGAATAGCTCATTTTAAAAAAATCATTTTTCCTAATTAATTTCATACCAACTACCCCTATACACTACCCTCAATTTCTTGGTCAGTTCCCACTAGAAGTTTTCCTGGTGTCTTTGAAAGGAAGCCTTAGTATTTTATTTTCTATGCCAGTTTCCACCATACATCATAATAGTCCCTACACCACCGCTGGTCAGCAGTGTGTTTTCTTTCAGGGCTCGCTTACTCAATCTTTCTGAAAACGCAAGGGCGTGTTTTCTAGGAGTAATTTACAACATACTCACCTTTCCTACAGAACAGGAAGAACCTATAAATTAAGAACACTTCTCTTCCCTGAAATCAAACTGCACAAATTCTGGGAAATCCTGGATCTTACTTAGTCTTATTTTCACTTTTATGGATCAACGGATAATTAAATTTCTTAAAAAAAAAAAAAAAAAAGCAACAGCAATAAAATTTGTATTTCAGCTCTCTATTCTGAAAGTTTTAAATAGATAGGTGTTAAATTACAGTTTACTAAAATGAAGATCAAAGACTGTTTCTAATCTCCCAATGGGAGGTCGCATCCTGGAGATATCCGCCTCTGTATCTTTAAAGACAGATACTTCAATGTCATCAGTCACAACTGAAAGTGATGGACAGAGCTGAACCTCTTAGACCTTGGGTGGTACTATTGAAACAGCTGCTTCATCACTTGGCACTTTGCTTTTGGTCCCCTCAACTGAAATTTGTTACATGATGGGCAAACATTCTGGGCACCAACACTGCTGTTCTAGGTCTCTCTTGATGGTGCCAGCCTGCTTGCTCACTCTTGCTCACTAAAATGAACAAACCAGCAGCATCTTTTCTCTTGGGCAGATTTCTTAACTTACACCTATTTGTGCATATTAAGACTTTTGGAGACCATGTATCCAATGGAATAAAGAAGCTAGAATAATAAGTGTTCAAATAATTAATTTCTCTTCTTCAAAGAACCAACTTGTTTCATGAGACTATATACTTTAAACCAAACCACCAGTGAGAAGACAGAATAGATACGATGTAGTCCTTCTAGATACCTCAGCTCACCATTAAATTTCCTTTTGCTTACTCTTAATTCCAGAGTATTAGAGTTTCTCACAAACCTACATTTTAAGAATCTCTTAATTATAGTTAAACACCTGTAATAAAATATTTTTATATGCTAAACTCTGTGGGCATATCATGAATCCAACTTACTTGTAAAATAAATAATTACATATTCAATTTGAAGAGTTGGAGTGGTGGTTGCAAACTCTTAAAAAAAAAACCACACATACACACAACATAATTACGGAGGTCTTTGAGGGACAGCAAAGATAACCCATAGCTATCTGTCTAAAGGTATGTTAGCAAAACATTAAGGGTATGTTAAATTTGGAGATATGTTCTTTAGTCCACTTTGTAAGGTCCTCATAGCTACTAGTAAAACTGGTGGCTTCACAGAAAAATATTAGGAATAAGGGTCCTCAGTGATATCAGAAATAAGGGCACGTTGCTAAAACTCCAGGGATGTGCACTGATTAGACAGAGAGGAGCCTGGAGAGACGGTGATTTTCTGTTCTTGGGAGAACCACAACTCTCTGTAACTAAGAAGGTGAAGTGAGGAGTGAGAGGTCTGCAGTAGATAATCTGTAAATGTCCTTTCAGCCCAGGGACCCAGCTCATGCTGGACCTCAAGGAGAAGGTTAGGTCAATTGCTCTTGAAAAATGTTTGGGTGTCTCCCACGGAAAAAGAATGGGACATACATGTATAGTTTCTTATTTTCTTTAAACTCTTTTAAAGTCCTGGGATTGAAGCCTTTGTAGTCCTTTAAGAGAATAGCTGACATTTTTTGGTATTTCAAAACACTGGGAAGCATTTTCAAATTGCAAAAGCAGCGCACATGCACACACACACACACACACACACACACACACACACACACACACTCGCACATGGCACTCAGACCGTGAGAGGGCAGTAGGGGGCTAGGCTCAGGACTGGGTCTTCCCTGGCTGTCCAGCCTTCCCTGCCATCCTTCCTCTGCCTCCTGGGCTGTGGGCAGCTGCAGCTGATGACAGCGTGCTGAAAGCCGGTGCAGCCTCAACCGAACCAGAAACCCAGCATCTGCTGATTGTGGAACTCTGTCTGTAGTTGACCCGTGTGAGAGGTGTATGTGCTGTTTTGGCGAACTGGGTTTCGATTTGGGCTTCCCAAAAAAGAAGAGGAAAGTGGACCTGCGGTGTTTCCCAATGCCCACAGAGCCCCCTCTTCTGGCCAACGCGCATGGACCACACTTGGTACCCAGTGTGCGCGCGCGCACGCGCGCGCTTTGCTTCAGTCCCCAATGGGTGTCTGTATAACCCTTTGTAAATGACCGCTAATCTATCTGCCTGTGTGACAGACATCAAGACGCCCGTGGGAAGTGCCCTCTCTCAAAATCGGCTTTGGTATCCCTGCTGTGTTGCAGGCACTTAAGACACTGTCATTGTCACCTCATTATTTTCTTCCTGCCAATTGATTTATTCGCAGTTCTACTTGAGTGGGAAATGCGAGTCTACTGGAGATCTTGTATGCCAGTGCTATGAGTTTGGCAGAGAAAGATAGTGCGAAAGAGCGCAAATCCCCTTCTCGGCATTGTAAAATGTTTTTGGGTGCCTGAGATTCAAATTCTTACTGCACTGCGACATCCCGCGCGCTGTCACTTATACCAATTATGAGTTTGGAGCATACACAAACTATTCATTTGAAGACAACAACAGGCCCTATCTTCCAAAGCTGTGAAGATTAAATAAGTGAACACTTAGGATCAAGGCTAGCACATCCCAGTTGCTATGTCAGCTGCTGTTCACATTCATTGCATCCTCCTGTTGGATGGAAGGACCATTCTGGCCACTTTGCCAAAGAAACGCACTAGATCTTTAAAAGTCACCCATGTCTCAATACAACGATGAACCACAACTATAAACCTCCCGCTGTAAACAAACATCCCAGAGACCCGCAAAACACCCAGGTCCTGGTGCCCACGCAGACCCAGCTTCATCAGCTCCCTCCCAAATAGGCAGAAGCGCCACACCTGGCTTGGGCAAGGCTTTGACTTTTGCAGGGCTCAAAGGCAAACTGCAGATGCAAAAGCTCTGGTCCCTACCTCTCCTGGCTGAACAATGTGTTTGGGAGGGTTTCCTACCTGCCCCAGGCTTTTGCCCTTCTTACTGCCGCCGAAAGCCAGTCCTTGGTTCATGCCCGCAGATCGATTGGCAGCCTGAGCAGGAGTCTCCCCTCCTAGAGAGGACTTGATGGAGTTGAGTTTGGCCCGCGAGCTGCCTAGCTGTGAGCTCTCCACCATCAGCACCGCGGCCAGTAGGAGAAGGCAGCGGGATGAATCCTTGACCCGCATCACAGCGGCCATCTCCGGGTGAGGGGTTCCCGGAGTTAGGTGGATGCCTGAAAGATGGGAATGCCCGGGGAGTGAGGACACCGACACTCAGCCCCTCACGTGGGGCTCGTGGGCTCCTCACAGACACAGTTCCCCCCAACCCTTTCTGGATCAGACACTCAGGACTCTTTAGAACTCAGTCTCAAGCCTCAAGCCCGGCACAAACGCGACCCCAGCGAGACCCGTTCCTCTGGCGGGCAGGAAGTTCTGCAGTCCCTGGAAGCAATCAAAGGCCAGACGCCTTCTCGCCAAGGAGGCGTGACCCAAGGTGCTGTTAGACCCAGCCCTGCAGATCGCCCTGCCGGCTTTGCTTGGTGTTCATCACCTTTGCGCTTTCGCCTGATTTTCCGCGAGGATGAAATCCTCCCTCTTAACCGCTCACAGGGTTCTCCCCAGCTGCTGCTCCTTTTTCTTTTTCTTCCTTCCTTTCTTTCTTTTTTTTTTTTTCTTCTTGTTTTCTCCGGCTCCGGTTGCTCCTCTGTCCTCTCCTGCGCTTTAGCTCTCAACCTTTGCACCACTCAAGTCCCTCTTTTCCAGGCCCGCAGGCTTTGTGACTGGTAATCAAGAATCGCCCCCACCACCTCCACCCGACTCTGGAGAGCTTAGACTAGCTGAGGTCCCAGCAAGCGCACTCCCACTGGTGCCGTTAAGAGTTGTCCCTTGGTTCACACCGGGCCACCAAGCCCTGCCAGCGAAGCAGTGATGCGCTGTGCAGAGGGCCAGTGCTCTCTTGCTGCTCTCCCCCCGCCCTCTTAGCTTTTTATAGCTTTCCTCAGTGGGTTTTCCTCCGCCCCCAATTCAAGAGTGACAAAGAGTGAAAACGTTTCTCTCCCCCACCTCACTCTCCCTCCACCCCTCCCCCCAGCAGGCGCTCTTTCTGAGGCTGTCTCTTCTGCTTCTCACCTTTCCTACTCTCCCATCCCTCCTTCACTCTGCAACTAAAAACTTGGGGTTCCCCTCCAGAGGAACAAGGGGCAGCTCTTCCTGGCTGATCTCAGCTCCGAGAGTGATTGGGAGTTTGGAAAAGGCGGAAATGAAGAGGAAAAGTTGTCCCTATTTGTGGTGACTGCCACCAACCAAGGCTTCTTAGTTCTCACACCCGGCTCCAGCCTCCAACTAAGAGCGCTGGAAAAGCTCTGTTGAACATCTGTAAGTTAACTTGGTGAATTGAGGGCAACCTAGTCAGATTTTAGCTGTGCTTCTCCGTTAATGTGCTCTGTGAGGCTGCCTGTAGGTGCATCATGGGGTTGCACTTCTAATGTGGGGAGATGAACAAAGGGGGAGGCGAGAGGACTAAAGGAAAAGGAGGGCTATAGAAAGGGGGGGCGAGAGGACGGAAGAACGAGGAGGGGGGATAAGGGACCATTCTTGCTCCGCTGAAGTGCCTGGATCTTTATTTTTCCCTCATCCCTAACCCACTCCCACATACACAGTACACATTTATCCAACCAAGGAGTGAGGGGGGGGATAGTACCCCGGGCTGTGTGACCTCACAGCTTGATGAGGTGCTTTTAGGGTGCCAAAACGTCCTCTGCAAAGAGGAAATCCCAGGCAGGAATAAAAAGCCTAATGGGGAACAGGGTGGGTGGCGAAGTGGGCCAGAAACTTCTGGTCCTGCCTCTTGGGCGCTGCCCCACTGCCCCTCCGCTCCCCCTCCTGCCCCAGGCTTAGGATACTCTTTCAGGTCAGCCTTTGAGGCTCAGAGTCCCGCTCTTCCACAGAGGCAGAGGGCCACCGAGCGAACCACCAGGATGCGCTGGCTGGCTTGTGGCACTTGGGGGCGCCAGTAGCAGCAGGCAGGCAGGAGCACAAACACTGTGAGAAACAAGCTTTGCCAGCAAGCTCTGGGTTAAGAGAGGTTTGGTCACCCAGGAGACCAGAAGCAAAGATTGCCTCTTGTTTCTTTAGCCGGAGCTCAGTCATGCAATCCCTAGCAGTGTCCTTGAGCCACAACATGAAGTCAGACAGGGGTCGCCCGCTGTGATGAGCAGACTCCAGAAGCACACTGGAGAATTTTTGAGTTTAAGTCTCTTCTTTCACACCTGATTCTGGCATATGCCAACCTGTCCTAATTTGACATGTCGCTAAGGGGAAGGTTAAGGACATTTGTATTTTCCAACAAACACCAAGACTGAAGGTGTGCATTAAGAGCTGAGATGTCCTGGACAGAGTCAGCTATTCACTTGGCTTTTCTGACCTGTGAGTCAGCCTGTCCAGAACCTTTTCATGTGGTGGACTTGATTTTTTTTTTTTAATACACACCCAAACAGGAAATAAAACACGTTTTTATCTCCAGATTGTCTTATTGTCATCTGCCATCACTCTTGTCAAACCTTCACAGTTAATGGTTGTTTCACTTTTTAAATGCATAAGAATAACATGGATGACTCTTGAGGAAGATATGCCAGTGACCTGTGCCAGTCCCTCATATCTAAGACAGTAAGGATAGCTGTTATCAGGGGCTAGGAGGAAGGAAAGGCAGTACATTACTGTAGCAATAGGCACAAAGTCTCAATACATCATGATAAATAAACCCTAGACATTTGCTAAATCACATCATGTCTAGAGCAAATGATAATGAAATAAACATCCAACATTGTCTAAAGGGAAGAGCTCACAGCAAATGCCTTTACTAAGATAAATAACATACATGGATATATGATTTTATGCAGAAAAAGGTGTGTGTGCTTATGTGAACCCAAGAACAAATTTGTATGGTTTCAAGGTTAAGCAAGCCTCTAATGGAACACTGGGGAGAATAGTGGGCTGTATGTTGTGAATAAGTCTGTACAAATAGATAGTATCTATCGCTTTTGTTTTGACTTGATTTGCCAATCTAAAACATCACAAAAAATCAGGAAATTAAGTTATAAATGTGCTGATTTGGATATTTTAAAGAATATTATTTTTGAAACTCTGATTTCTTACTAGTGCATGTATGAGAGGGGTTGTACAGTGTGACCTGTGCTGAGGTCAGAGGGGAGCGTTATGGAGTTGACTCAGTCTACCATGGCTTGACTTTGGCCATCAGACTTACATAAAAGGTTCTTTTATTAGCTGAGCCACCCATGACAAGCATTTTATAGCAAAAGAAGAGTCAAAGTGTACTTAGATTTATATGTACCAAATCATCATATAGTCATTTGAAAGGAAATAAAATTTGACCACATGTGGAGGACAAAAATGAAGTTAATAAAGAAAATAAGAAGACCTTTGCCTATTTTTGACACTTTACAATTTATAGCTAATCAGAATTCTAACACACACACACACACACACACACTACCTGAATGCAGTATGATCAGAAAATTAATTTCAATCATGATGTACTTACTGCATAAATCTCTCTTATATGAGGACCATAATGAGACATCTGTCCTGACGCCAACACAACACTGTTCAACCTCCAGGAATAAACTAAACATATAGTTAAACTTCAAGTTCACATGGTCACACGAGGCATGGTGGTACTCGAACTCAGAAGACAGAGGCAGGTGATCACTGTGAGTTCAAGGCCAGCCTGGTCCATGAAGTGAGTTCCAGGCCTGCCAAGGATATGACTCTCCCTCAAAAATATTCACATAAAATGTGCTTTTAAAAACATTCCCCTGCATTAAGCAGAATCAAATATACGAGATCAAACAATTAAATATGAACAACCACATCTTAGTCTAAAAAAGGAGCGAAAACTGGTTTCATTGATAACCCAAATGTTTTCTATACAATTATTTGATAGACACATATATTACACATACAAGAAGATACACACATACAAAATCAATAACTGAATAAGCACATGCCTTGGGCTGCCATCATAAGTCCACACGTGTTTTCTCCTGTGTGCTTACTTAAATAGGAAGAAGCACCATGATATTTTACTTGGGAGGATTGATTTCTAGATCTCTGGCAATAACATAATTAGAGAACAAATGAATAAAAGAAGATTGTTCATAAGTCAAGTCAAATCCCTTCTGTTCAGAAGAAAGTGTGGACACTTTGTTCTTTGGCTGTGCATTCCCTCCCATCTCTCTTCCTCTAGCTCTGGGCCATTTCGGCCCCATTAAAAAGAAACAACTTTCTCAGCTGTTGTTCCAAAACCAGATTTCCTTCTAATACTTAACTCTAAAACAGGATTTACCCATTTTATTCTCATTTACAGCTCCTTACTAATTCACTCCATCATCCTGCCACCTGGATTAGTCTCTCCTGTAATAGTTCCTTCAGCAGTTGCTTCTGAAATTGCTGCACAGTTCCTGCGAATAAAGAGGTTAGTGGATAGAGTCCATGGCCTTGATGAGGCTTACGTCCCACTGTCAATCTCTTGATGCACAGACATCTGCTTCTAGCCCATCAGTAGTGGCTACTCCAAGCCCTCTTCTCTTCTCTCCCACTGCTGAATTTTTTAAATCTTTGAATTCAGTCTCTTCTAGGTTATCTACAACTTCTAAGCTGATGAGGTCAGGTGATTATAGAAATACAGATAATTAAATACATCCCCTGGAGACATGCACACATACAGCATACAATATGCACCCCCATATTTGAGTTCAAACCCACAAAGATGTCCTCAGGAATCACTAAGTGGTCACTAAGTGTTGTATCTTGGCCAGCTTTGGAAGAAAGGCTACAATGCCACAGGTTACACAGGATTCCAGATCATCTTCCATGTACAAGGTGGACGCCAAAGACCTTTGTGACTTAGATGTGTCTTGGTGTAATTAAGGATCTGGAAAGCATGGTTTTAACTTCCTTACTGCATGGAGGACCTGAATACTACTCCATCCTGTTACTCATGGTTCTCACAATTTGGTTCTTCACACATAGGAATTTGAAGTTTCTGAGCCTGCCTAAGGAACAGCAGCAACATATGTTCCTATCAATCCTGTTTAAACTGATTTTAACAGATAGAAATGAGCACTAACATTTTGGGGAATAAATTCAGATGAGAACAAAAACGTGCAGCTCGTGTGTGATGTTTGCCTTAGCTTACTCTATTGACTATGTCCTAGCTTCATCTATGATGAGCTAATAAGAAAGAACTCATCACGTACATGCGAGTCATTGACCCAGGCTTGACACACACATGTACAAATGAAATGAATGGGGAGATTTCACAATGAAACAATCAAAGATAGAACTGCCTAGCCAATATCCAGTTTTCTTGAACCTTGACTTATCAGTCATCCCCCCAGTGTTGTCCCTGAAACCAAATGAAGAAAATTGCTACACAGTTTGTTTCTTTGTAGTCCAAACACAGTCGGAATTAGATAAACTTATATTGGCTCTTGTGCGTGGAACGGCCATAAGTGGGGTTAGAATCAGAAACAACCTCCACATACTCAAATTTGTATTGCTCCTTTTGATACATATTTTCTGTTGGTTATATACACGGTATGTCCTTCCTTGAAATCCATTTATCCTGACTGTGATGTTCTCAAAGATTAGTTTTAAGACCGGTCTCTGTCGGAAATTATTTGGTCATTTGTAGTAAGAAATACTAAAAAAGGTGGGAAGGAAGGAAGGAAGGAAGGAAGGAAGGCAGGCAGGCAGGCAGGCAGGCAATATTGTTGATCCAGTCATGGTATAATGTGTTGCTTACTGGTTAGTAACCTAACATATGACTAATGAATATAGAAAATCCTTGGCCACACTCATAACACACATAAATTACATTGCAGTACAAATGGAAAAATAATGAGATTATCTTCAAAGAAAGAAAGAAAGAAAGAAAGCAAGCAAGCAAGCAAGCAAGCAAGCTCCCAAGTTGTGGTTCAGTATCTGTATTTAAAGCAAAACTGGGTTTGGTAACAGAAAATAAGAACTGGATTTAATTTCTCTTTGAACAATCATCGTAATGTAGATCTCATCCTTTCAAACTATAAAAATATATATTTATCAACTCTGAAGGTCAAATTGGTTTGGAATGTGATGGCCAAGATCACATTAATTAGTCTGCAGAATTTTATAGGTAACTGACTAAGGATACACAATACGGAAAATAATTATGATGAAATTTCTTAACTGCTTACCGAGAAATGCGCCAGGTAAACACCTGACATGCATTATCTCTTAATTATGTCCTGTAGTTCATATCTAAAGGCAATGAGTGTATAAGTCAATGCTAAAACAACACTGACCAAAGGGTATGGCCCTAGTGGGAATGCACAAAAAGCAGGGGAGTCCAACCAGGTGTACTGAGTGGTACCTTTGTAGCCTTGCAGCAGATCCTAACATGAATGCTTCTGAGAAAAATAAGGTTCCTCCCTTAATAATGGAGTCTGAAAGCTTCTAAGTAAATAGCAAAAGCATTGTAAAACTCTTAGAGCGAAGTGATCATACACAGCAAGGAAAGGCCTTTAGTTCCAAGGTGCTGGATTAGCTTACCAGGATGACGATAACACGGTTCTGGTGCCTTAAACAACAGACTTGCATTTCCTCACTGTGCTCAAAGTTAGCATTTAAAGACCAGGATCAACAGTTTTAGTTCTTTAGAGGATTTTCTCTGTGGCATTTAGATTACCATGCTCTTATGGTGTCTTGAAATGCTCATCCTTGTGTCTTTGCCCAGATTTCTTCATTTGAGGACATATTGGTTACACCGAGCTGGGTCCTCCTAAAGTCTTCCCTTATTTGATTTATCTCTTCAGTGAGCTTGTCTCAAATCTGGCTACATACTGAGGGCTAGGACCTTAATATGTTAATTTCAGGAGAAGAGAACACAACCCAGGCCACAATAGATGGGACTATAAATATGGTACTATCAAAACACTTGGGAAAAAAACTAATATTTCTGTACAAAGTGCATACAGTGGTCAAACCAAGTTCTTACATGAAATGTCTATCTTTGACCTCTAGGACAGTGTTGATGTTAATGTCTTTAAATTCCTTCTGTATGTCACACATGGCTCAATTTGAATGCAACCAGCAGAGGCTAAGTGTGGTTTTAAGATTACACTGGGGCCTGGAAAAAGAAATCAAATAATAAAAAGCTATTTGCCACGAAGATAACGTCATTTCTACATTGTTTAAAAAGTGCCTAGTTAATGAGAAATGGAAACAATCAAACAGCAGTACTTGATACAAAAAAATGAAATCACCACAGATCAAAGAAAAGAGGGAGCAGCAATCAGAAACAGTGGTCTAGCAATCAGCAAGTCATTCTGTTACTAACTTAATTTGTCCATTTATCTAATTTGATTTGTTCGATTTACTGAGTAAATTAATGGTTGCTTGGAGCCACAGCACCTTTAATTAGTTCAAGACAATGCTAAATGTGTGAAAGCTGGGTGGATATCTAACTTCACTTAACTGTTCATGGAATCCTTTGTTGACATATGAACACGTGACCATTAAGTATAAATCCTCAAGAAATCTGAGGGAGGGGCAATAAGTTCAGATTGAGTTTAAGTTTTCGGGCTATGATTTCAACTAAAATTCCGAAAATGCATGTTGGTTGTTCCTTTTGAGAATATATGTGCAGATTTATATGTGCCAAAGATCAAATCATATCTCTTATGACCTAGCAAACTGTTTATAGCACTGCTAAAATTATGTCAGCCTTGTTCTCCAATAGCAATTTTGTATATTTAATTAAGACGAAAATGAAAATTTAAAATCTCGATTAATGCCCTTTATATTTTAAATCATATAAATATGATTATAGAATATAATAGGATTACTAAACTTTTTAATTTTGAGTGTTTAGAAACAGAGTTCCCAGTAACTGGAATAATGAAATAAAATAGAAAACTATCAGTTTCTTAAACCGGTGTGAAATAGTGTGAGAACCCCAGGTTCATACAATGCTCTCCTGTGAAGATAAGAAAGATGAGCACAAGCCGGGCAGTGGTGGTGCACACCTTTAATCCCAGCACTTGGGAGGCAGAGGCAGGCAGATTTCTGAGTTCGAGGCCAGCCTGGCCTACAGAGTGAGTTCCAGGACAGCCAGGGCTACACAGAGAAACCCTGTCTCGAAAAACCAAAAAAAAAAAAAGAAAGAAAGAAAGATGAGCACAAAGAAATTATGACCATGCTGTTTTTCTGGAAAAATGTGTTTCGAAGGTCATGTCTATATCACTGTTATCAAATGAATAAATTCAATTATTCCTCCCACATAGGAGATTGAAGTACTTTTTAAATAACTGATGGTCAATCTTAAACTCAGGAAGTTCTACCTACAGGGGACTGACTGTCTCTGTCAGAGTCTATGCTAAGTTTTCCTGAGATGCTGGAAAATGCTTTAAATTATCAAGACTATCTCTGGCTACTGAGAGGTTAAACACAGAAAAGCAATAAATTCACCACCAGAAGCACCAATGCTACTGTAGCTGCCGCAGCTGTCAATCACACACACAATGCTTATATTCTCTTATGCTGGTTCTCTAACAATTTAACCCAATAAGCATCC
>JADRCH010000052.1:2760755-2888770 GCA_019843965.1 Rhynchomys soricoides
GAGGATAACAGCCAAGACCACACAGCACACAAAGAGAAACACGTAGAGTAACATTAGGTAAGGGGTCAGAGAAACCACAAATGTCAAGATCACAGTTTCTGTGAGAGAATTGTTGAGGACAGTTAATGGAGCTCTGAGAATAAGTAAGTCCTCAAATCAGAATAAAAGAATTGTCACTAGAATCAGCATTCAACTAGAAAGATGAGCACCAAGTAAAGCTGTAAAAGAAATAAGGATCGGAAAGCCAGGACAGGAAAAATGCAAACCATGAGCAGGCAGAGAGATAGTGTGTATGTGGAATAATAAACGAATGACATAGAAAAGGAAGATATGGTGTATCTGGCCGTTAAAAGTCCAAGAAAAACAGCAAATCAAATAGGGGAAGCAATAACTTATGGGATTTTTTTTCCCTAGGACAATGGAATGAGTTGAAAATACAGGCGGCAAACTTTCACAGAAACAGATCTTCCAAAATGAATAGCATAGTGTGTTTTAGTTAGACCATTGAACTTGAGAAAGAAGACTCCTTGGTCAAGAAAAGCTCATTTCCCCTGAACCCTGCTACTCCTTTGTAATCATGGTCAAGTCTCCTGGTTTCCGTGGTATGAGAACACCATCTTCTCCCCAAGCACAGAAGATGAGATGGGTGTCACCTGGAACCCATTCCTGTAAGGCCAGGGTAGTCATGTATTTGTTATAAAGTAACAGGGTGTGTCTAGCTAGGGCCTTGGTAGAAAAACAGATGCAAGCTCACTGGGTTGAGAGGACTTTCAAGCTACTGAAAAGGAAGGGAAGAAACAGGATGATGTGAAAGGCACAGAGATATGAAGATTAGTATGATTGAAGAAATAATGTAAGCTAGATAGTGTGAAAACCCGTGATAGATACATGAACAGACGGGTAGGCAGGCAAGCTGGAAAGTAAATACAGAGACAGAGATAGCGTAGGCAATCAATAATTGCCACCTGCAGCTAGTTCTAACTTACATGATTAAGAAAAGCCCAATGCCTAAAGATACAATGCAAACACCAGGATGAAAGTCAGACGTTTGGACGGAGGAGATGACTTAGTCAGGAGGTAAATTACTTGCAGCTGGAGTGTGAGGCCAGAGATCGTATCCCCAGCACCCATCTAAAAAGCTGGGTGTGGCGGTAGCTGTCTGTAAGAGCAGGGAGATGGGCTTGCAAGAACTTAGGCTGGGAGAATACACATTTAAATCTTTTATTGTTGATGTCTCAATATTACTTAACTTTTTGCTGCTAGTATCTTCTTCTGCTCTATTTGTTTTGATGTTAGGACACTCAAATATCACTTGAGTGCAGAAACATTTTGAATTATTAATATCTAGAACACACTGGCTAATAATGTAAGGCTCTGTGGGAGACAAAAGATTGGCTTTTTCACAAATAAGTAAAAGACCCCAAATATCTATCAATTAAAGGTTCTCTTCCATTCTCAATTGACTGACTACTTGAAGAAGAAATGGTGTAAAACCTACTTGGAAGCATGGCATTCTATTTCCTGTGGCTGACTTGCTTTCTCCTTCAGCACACAGGCTAACAGGAGATGGATTCTTGTTCCCTCTGCACTCATGTGTCTCAGGAAACAAGTTATATATGTGTCACTTAGGTGTAGAGATAGGGCTGCTAATAAAATTTTGCAACAAAACCCAAATTACGTTATAAGATACAAGGAAAGAACTCTGATTTTCTGTTCTTTAAAGTATTATTTACAGAATACCTTAGCTTCACTTGAAGAATTTGCCATTGATAAATATTTACATGGCAAGTGATCATACACATCTTTTCAATTACAAATGGCAAGTGTGTGCACAAGCCATCCAGGCTGATCTCAGATAAATGTCAGTACCTAGTATGTTGAGTCACAAAGAAAAGATCAAGCCCCTGTGTATACTGGAGATTTAGGTGAACAACGCTCCAAGTTACTCCCAGTATTAATGGTAAGGTTCAAACTGCCCTGTGACCACATTTCCAACAGGCTTTGGTAATGTCCTTTGCACATTTTCCTTCTTGGACACTAGAGGAAGGTTGTTTGCAATCCCCCACTTCAAGGCATGTTCACAGCAAGGTGACCACACTTTTCTGGTTTCCCATCCTCATCTAGTCTATGGTTTCAAGGAACAGAAAGCAGCTCTGTACACTGATAGCTCCCTGCTCCCTCATCACAAAAGACATTTCTATGACTAATCCTTTACCATGCATGGGGAAAACACCAGTATAGGAAATAGTCCACATCTACTTATAAAAAGAGAGTCTAAGTTGAGGAATATAATATAGATATGGGTATCTAACAGAGGCAAACCATAGCTCAGACAAGTTAACCTACTTGTATTTACATAGCAAATATTGATTGATTGGTGGATAATTGATTTAGACATGGTCTCACATAGCCCAAGCTGGCTTCAAACTTCCTATGTAGCTGAAAATGACTTTGAGCTTCTAATCCTCCTGCCTCCACATCATGTGCTGGAATGGCTGGTGTATACCACCATGTCCAGTTTATGTGGTGCTGAGGGTCAGACACAAGACTTTGAATGCTCGACTCAGGACTCTACCAACCGAGCTAAAGCTCTAATCCCCAAAATTATATTTTTGGAAAACAGAATAGTTAACTTTTAGAAGATCAGAGGATGTCATTTGATACAACACATTTGGTATAAAATATACAGTGATATACTATGTATGCTTATGCTCTTGTCTGTCCTTCTGGCTCCTTTGATACCAAGAGGCACTTCACTTCTCAGTACCCTCTCTTGTGTATCCTCCTTTGTCAGCTTTGCATGGGCTCATTCCTTGGCAATCTCTGTAGTTCACTCTCTAACCAGATTTAATTTTTTTGCTCTAGCTAGATGGGTATCTGGCACACAGAAGACATCTCATGTTAGAAAACTAACTTAATCCTCTTCAAATATACTCAGTAAAACTCTTCTGTGCTTTTCTTTAATAATGATTCTATGATCTCAACATCTGTTACTTTGAAATGTGTTTTTATAAAGATAATGCCATTATCTTTCTCTGACAAAGAGGCTTAACACACACTAACACTGATGGATAGCCCCCTTATCTTGTCTTTCTTGTGGTTTGGCACTTGAAATCTCTTCATTTTTCTCAATTGCTGTGAATAAGAAATCATTTTTTGTCATTTTCTTCATTTATAAATCGCTTATATTTTTATCAGAGTTGAAACATTGTGAGAAATGTCTTAAAGCAAGAGAACTATAAGAAAAACCATGTCATTATATCAAGTACATCTTTGATGCTGTGCCAATGAAGAGTATTTAAAAGTCTCTATCCTTTGGACACTAACCCTCTGGAAATTGTTTTATCACTAGCCACCAACTAATCCCTGCTAGAACATCAACCCTCAGTGGCTTAAGTTACTACTCTAGGGAATGTTTCTGTTTAAAAACAAAAACAAAAACAAAAACAGAACTTGAGGGGCTGGAGAAATAGCTCAGTGGTCAAGAGCAGTGGCTGCTCACACAAAGGACCTGAGTTTGGTCTCCAGTTCTCACATGAAGGCTCACAGTAGCCTCTAACTAGAGTTTCGGAGGATCTGGCGCCCTCTTCTGGCCTTAAGGACAAATAGGCACTCACAGGCCACACAAGGATGTGCAGGCCAACACTCAAACTCATAAACTAAAAAAATTTAAAAACTCCTTTAAAAATAAAATAAGAAATAAGTTTAAAATCTGTGAGACCCCCAAACTAAACAAGTGAATTTCCATACAGGTTAGGGAAATCACTAAGCACTCTGAATCATGACACACACGAAGTATTAGCTCCCCAGACCATCATAGGATAAAAGGTCTTTGTGATGGTAGATCCCGTCTGGAAGATAATGATCTGGTCAACGACCTATAGCTGGCAATAAAACTTTAGAGTTTAGGCAGGCACTAGAATTCAAACAATGCAGAAGTGGGTGAAAGTTTGGAAGACATGGGGCTTGTCTTTCTTACGGTTCCTACTAGCACGCATCCTCCTTATAGCAAGAGGAGGATGATTTTTCATTGCAGAAGGAGCCTCCAACTTCTACCCACCTCATACCCCATTCTCATTTAATGTCTCCAACTGTGGATACTGGATCAAGAACCAACAATTTGTTATCTTCTCTTCTGAGCCACAAAAGTTGATTCTTAGCAGCAAGAAAGCACATTGAGGGAAACACTGGGAATAAACAGCTCTTGTTAGGACCTAGGGGTGTGAATCAGCTGTAGAGTGGTTGTCTAGCTCTGGGTTCAATCCTCAGAGCTATCTCAACTGGGAGAGAGTGAGGTTACCAGAGAATTCAAGTTTGATTCAAAGATGTTTGAGAATTTATCATACTATCTAATATCACTTACTGTGGAATAGATATCATATGAAAACTAAAGCCTATTATTCCCTGGTAAGGATCTATATGCTAAGACCGAAAAGTTCCTTTTCAGGTTTGTAGGGTTCATTGTTCACACACCTTGACTATGGTGATTTTGCTATCTACTATAAAGTTGTATTTTATCTCTCTCTTTTTCTTGGTTTGCAAATCTCTCTGGGTGGTTTATAAGGGTTACGAAGAAAACTGTTCTGAATTTTACACAGTGAGTTTGCAGTGAGTAAGGGAAGAAGCCCAGTGAAGAGCATGACTCTCTGGCTCCTGAGCATCTGAGGATCAAGTGCAGCTCAGCAGAGCCTCCAGACCTGGGGCCAAGATGCGCTTCACCCTGCCGCTTCCATCAGGAGCATCACCTCTCTGCTGGTGCAAGGCTGCTTCCCTCTGTAACCTTAACTTCAGCTGAATTTTTGCCAATCATAGCTTTTTATGATCTTAGGACTCAGGTTTCAGCAAGGTTGATCACTCAACCAGTCATCCTAAATCCCAACATCCTTTCTAACAGAGAAAGGTGATTTTCAAAAAAGATGAAAGCAGGAAGACAATAACTAATGCTGTCTAACTGTACAAAGTAATGAAAACACTAGTCTAATTATCATAAGAATACTGAGAGTTTCTCCCTGGAGACACACAATAAATCATGAGTCAGTATTAAGAAAAAAGTGAAGAGAAACCATCTTTTAGGAGTTCTGTGGAACGCCAGGAAGTTGCCTCAATAGGTAAAAGCACTTGCCACCAAACCTGACTGCCTAAGTAAGACACACACACCAAATGAATGAATGAATGAATGAGTGAATGAGTGAATGAATGACTAAATAAATAAATGTAAGTGATAATACTAATACCTTTAAAAAAGAACACCATGATGTATGTTCTACAGTGAGCACTTTGGTTTGCGTTACAGGATAAAATAAAATGTAACTATCTCAAAAGATTCATGAGACATATTTGAAGTTCTTATATTCCTGATGTCTTAGAAATTTTAAAATCAACATCATTGACTCTATAGTATCCAGAAATAGTATATGTATATATGTTACGATTGAATTAAGCTTTTCGAAACAAACCAGACGTTACAGCCATTCTGATAATTCTTTAGAGATGTTGGGTTTAGCAGATAGTTCAGGGGAGGGGGAGGGGAAATGAGAAAACATCATTGACTAATCCAGAGATCAATTGAGAAAACTCCAAATTGTTTTTGATGTTACAATAGATATAATTTTTTAAGACATCATAAATAATTTAAAACATATTCCTATTGCTATAGATAATTTTATCTAAAACAAAGAAATGATAACCATACACAACCAACTGTGTCTAGCTCGGCTTTAGGAAATCTTTATGATCTAATATACAAAGTAATCTTGGAGGAAATGAAAGCAAAAAAATTCAAGCTCTCCAAGATCTGATTTTTTTTTCCTGAAGGGTGACATATTGAAACAATCTCTACTAAAAAGGGTCCTGATGAAGCCATGGAATTAAAGATGCCATTTCAGAAGATGAAAGAGGAAACTCATATATCCGAGTCAATGAAATGAGCAAATGTAACATAGCACACATGTTATAATTCTTTATGGGTCTCACACTGTCCAGAATTCCTAATTTATTCAGGTGATACGACAATATTTTAATTCATAAGTCAATCTGATTATTCAACTTGAGAATTTTTTATGTTTAAAGACTTCTTTTTTAAATGTTCAGAGATAGATTAAGCTTCAAACTTTTAGCTTCTAGAGCCAGGTGTTGTTTACCTGTGGTCTTGGTTTGTTTAATCTGAGGGAAGCAAACAATAAAGTGTTCCACTGAGGCTGGAATTTCCTCCTACACACAGCGATGCATCAGAGAACTAACAATCTTAAACTATTGTCAACCTGTCCCTGTGTTCTATTGGGGTGAATATTAAAATAATCACTGCCGAAAACATCATGGTTATATTTAAATTTTGGAATTCCCTTTTCAGAGGAAGGGGGTGTATTCTTCCTTGCAAGTCATGTACCTTTTACAAGAGGAAAATGTTAGGACCAACATTGTGAAATCACAATGAAGCAAAGTGAATATACCAGAGTTTTATGGTTGGTAGTGCATTTCAACATAGTATCATGGTAATATGTCACAACTGTAGGCTTAGATATTTTAAAATCTACTTTTAATAAGGCTTCTCAAATGTTTTGACCCCCTTTCTAGCTCACCATCCAAAGGCAGGGGAGAAAAGATGGTAAACAGGACAAGGGGATGTGGTCCTGTTTAGAAGTGGTTCCTTGGGGTGATTCCAATCTCTGTTTTTCAGGGTACCAGCAGTCCAGTTCAGTAGTGTCAGGATACCAAACACTAATCATCAGCGGTGGCAAGATCTAGCAGAAACTGCCAGTCCTCCACCAAATCAGCAGGAGCAACAAGGACCAGCCAGGATGCCAGGAAACGTTCTCTGCCATGCCTTTCTCAATGAAGTGAAGATCAGCTAAGATGAAGACTCAAGACCAATGAAACCTTGCAACGCTAGCTATTTAAACACATTGTCACTGTCCAGTACATCCTATTCATACTCTCTCCAAATATCACGTGTCCTCAGCAAGACACCACGTGAATCTGTATCACCTCACATACCCAACCCCTTCCACTTCACATGACAATAACATTTCATATTTCTGAGCAACATGTTTAGGTTTTAGAAGGCTAAAAAAAAAAAATACTTCCACGAGTAATGATGTTTAAAAAATGTTTTAAGGATGTACATGCTCTAGTGATGTGGGGAAAAGTCATTGAGGACAGGAGAACTAAACACTGAGGAAGCTGAAGAAATAAGTAGTCCTGAGTGAGTGGGGCACATGGTGAGGAGACTCCAAAAGCAGTAATTCCAGAAAGGCTTTAGGTTAGATGTGGCATGATCCTCTACAATTGTTACCGTCTGAACTTGGACAACTTGAAGAATGCATGGCCAGCTCAGTGCCTCTCCGGAACAGTGGATATATCGTGTATGTGGGTGTTCCCAATGAGTAGTCACAATACACATAGTGCTACAAATGATCACAGAACAAACCAACAGAAAAAGAGTGACATTCTGCATATAGACAGGAAGCCTGCCATTGGCAGTGATCTTGACAGCCAGGTGTATACCCCGTTACATAAAGGTTTCATGGTGAGTGAAACAGTGAAATGCATTACCATGTGAAGCTTAATGTTTCATCCTAATTTATAGAACCAGCCTTGCCCTTTGAGTCAAGAGAACTCTGCAACTAGCTTGGCATGAGACATTATGCAAGGAGTCACATCTCATCTGTGAACTGACAACCGACTTTAGGGTTCCATTAAACTCTGTGACTTATGACTTTACAAAGTGACTTAAAAGGTCAAACCACTGAAGAAGCATTGTGTTAGGTGTGAAGTCATTTTACTCTAACATTAAATATTTTTAAAATATTTATTTTATTTTTTTATAAAAACATTTAACTTTATACAATAAAAATCACTTTTGCCCTTTTATCCGACTCAAATGTATAAAGTCATTTTAGTGATGTTATTCATATGTGGTCACATCACTGATTATTTTGATGTGAAAAATGTCTATATCCACTTAGCAACTTACATATCCATCGGGACTTCTCCATCTTATGGTTATCAGAAAAACAGTGCTAATATAATAAGAAGTTATATATGGAAAAAATTAAATATATACAGTGAAAACTAGAAAGATAAAAAGTATTCACATATTAATGTATTATTGTCATCTTTATACCTACTTCCCAAAGTAAGATGATTACACCAAACCAATAGTACAGAGAGCCTTTTAGAAACTCTCTATGTGTTCTGAACTTATTTCTCCTGGATGAAACAGGGAAAATCTTTTGAATATCAGACTGATTCTTTCAGAGCAACTAAATCTAAAATATTTATATAGCTACATGTAGAAGCTACTACTTAGTTAGACAGAATTAAACCATAAAGAAAGTACATAACTTCCATACACCCATTCATTCATCAGACTTGAAGGTACATGGACTAAACTTTTCACTACCTGCATATGAAGCTGAAGTAATTCATCGCCAAGGCCGAGAGATTATAGTACATCAGAATCATGTGTAGAAGCAGGAAGCTTAGACCAAATTTAAAAGTACATTTTTTACTTGAAGATGGAGATGAATTAGTTAAAAATAACAGTAAAGACTGATGAATGCAACAGTTTAACTCAACAAATGGTTGTGACAAGTGGATCCAAACAGCGTTTCAGGGGACAGTGATGTATCAAGCACATGCGCTGTCAAGCAACTACTGTCTGAGCAACAGGTATGTGAGGAAATTCTATACCTCAGTGTAGCAGAGAGACCGACCAACAGTGGGTGCAGGGGCTCACCTCGCTTGGAAGATGAATAGCATGAGCAATCAGGCCTAGAGATTTGGGGAAATTGTAAGAGAAAGCTCCAGAGAGAGGAGACGTTCCGAGATGAAAGTCCCGCCCACTGTTTACTCTCCTGCCGTCTACTCTCTGTATTTCCGAAGAGACAATGCCTGTTTGGGAACATGCGCGAGGTTCATCACATCAGGGTTTGATTTTATTCCTTGGCAAAAAATGAAGGAAGAGAACAAGGGGCCAGAAACCATGGTAATTAGAGGAGGAGGATCGAAATCTAAACAATTGTAATAACCAAAGAGAAAAGCTTTTAAATCAATTGTAAATTGAATTTGGGATAATCATGAAGCATCATTTTCCTCTGTATCTTCCAAAGTGATCCAGATCTGCCAAACACCGTCCGCAAACTTATCCTGAACATTTGTTTCCACTAGAGAGTGAAAATTGTTTCTCTAATCTATTCCATTTTTTGATGCACTGTCAGGAGCATGGCCTATAGGCCTTGAAATATTCAAAATTCATTTTCAAAGAGCTTCCACAGGCATTCCTACTTTGTGCCTAAAATAGCATCTGGGGATACAGATTAAGGAAGTTGGTTAATTATGTCTCAACCAGACTAAGCTTATAACCACATAGGAAAAAAAAAATCACATGATTGGAGAGCAGGTTCAAGGTAAAGCCTTTTTTCATGTTCTCTGTGTGATCTCATGAAGAAGAGTGTGAGACAGACATAAGGACAAGATCATTTGGGGGTAATGCTGTTAGATAAGGTTTTACAATAACAGGTGTAGAGCTCAGATCTTAGTGCCTTGACTTGGTCTGTCATGTAGAATGTCAGTCACATCTCAAGTACCGCAGGTATTCATTTCCCTATCCGACCTTTCTCACAACTCTGCAAATTTACAAGTATGCATGAGCTCAGAACCTTACATACATATGTCTTCTGAAGTCTGCTTAAGCTGTGGTGTTGAGGAATGGCCAGAGAAAGAAGACATGATGGGATTTTCTAGCAGAGTAAATTGTCCATACAATATACTAATACAAGTCACAAAAGAATTTCAAGTGTAGACTCTGCATCTCTTTATAGAGAAGAAAGCAAATGGCCCATGCAACTAGAGTGGAGCTACTCTGGTCCCTGCTCTGCTGATCACCATGTTTGACCTGGCTAACCTTGGGAATCTATGAGTCCCTGCAGTCTGAGGGGATGTGAGAGGGTCAATACGTACAACATAAGCTGTGCATGCAGACCTAAGAGCTCAATATCCAAAATACTGTGTAGCTCTCCAGCTCCATCTACGGAAGGACAATTTTGGCCTATTTAGCCTGCAGCAATAAAGTGTATCATTAATAATGTAAATGCTGCTCTATATTTTTAAGGATTCCAAGGAACCCCATAAAACAGCTTGTTTCCTCTCAAGAAGGAAGGAAAGATACATTTATTTTGACAGATGATCTCTTTCCAAACACTAGTTGTAAATTAGTCACTGTTTCCCTAAGGCATGCTCCAATTTCCCCAAACTAGAGAAGACAGGTTTATTTGCTATCTCCCATGTAGTTTCAGTGTCAGCATCGTGTTCCCGAAGTGGTGGTTTTAATGTGAGTCACCCATGACTACAGTGGCTTAGAATGAACCTGTTTAAAAGATGATTCAACCTCCAGGGCTCATGGAGCAAAATTTACTTTCAATTGCTCCATTTTTATTTCCCAGGGAGATGGGTTGTTGTGTATAAAAGAAAGCTGCTTCATAGGTACATTTAATATTGAGATGCTCAGTGTTGATGACTTCAGTTTGGTGTTCTCTTTTAATAAGTATTCTGTAGTTCAAACTTGTATGAAGTTCTATTTTATAGAACATACCTCCACTGGCTTCCATAGGTTGCTCTTTAAGTTTTACTTAGATTGCCTAAAGTTGACATAAAATTCTTAGTGGTAGAGCCGAGTGTGGACAGCCAGCAAGATGGGTTCCAAATCCAGTGCTTTTGTTAGGAATCACATCTTCGGTCTTACAAGTTCTTGTGGATACAGGAGGTGCACAGACAAGACACTTGGAGTCTGACAAACTCACCTTGGAGTAAGACATCTCACAGTATCATGTTTACTGCCGCCCATTCTCTGCTTGAGTGAACTCTTGGATTTCTGCAATGTCCTTCCGGTTCATATGTTTCCAGGGAAGCAATCTCATTTACTCAGCTAGGTATATTCAGAATGGTTCCTAAGAATGGAGGGACTTAACAAAATAACTAACCTAACGATCTTGGTAGCTGGAATGACTTTCAATCCTAGAGATGTAGAAAATGGGACTTTCTATTTCATTTTCTGAGGGAGGGCATGCAGGTGATACACACTACTGATAACTACCTTTGGTTTTCACTTTCTGCATAAAGGCTTCCTCCTAGATATGGCTCTGAATATTCCTAAGAATGTATCTTTTATGTAGATTTTAATGTCCCTTCTATCTTTGAGTGTATGAGTCCTCTTTGTCCCCAGAGACATGGGACTCTGGGGTTCACATCAGAAATAAACATTTTTCATTTTTCCCACTGCTGCTTATATATTGTTTATCTAACTACTAGAGATATTACCACAAGCATAGTTTGAACATCCCACAGACATTCTTCCTAGGCTTTTTCTTCTGCTCACAGTTTTCTACAGTTGTTCAGCTACTTCTGGGTCAAGGTTTGTTCCCAAGGAAGGAACTGCAGAGTACCTAGACCCAAGCAGCAGTGCTTAGCTGAGTCTTCCCTGAAACAAGTAGGGAACAGAGCTGACTCTTCACCTATCACAATATAGACACAGAATTCTACCTAGCACATGCAGACTCATCATATTCACATCAGTGCCCATCATTATCCTGTGGCATCTTCCATGGACAGGTACTATGTTCTTTTCCACTCTTAAGGTGAAAAAATCGTAAATATTTTTGAGATATCCTAGGAGAAGACTATGGCAAAAATTATCCTGTAACTCAAAACTTTGAGATGGAGTCTGTAACAACTAGAAAATATAAAAGAATTTTATTTTAACTAATAAAAATTTATTAATAAAACTTAATTAAAAATCAACTCCTTTATCACTTAAAATATTTAATGTAACTAAGCTAAGGCAGGAGGCTTGCCAAGAATTCAAGGCCAATCAAACTACATAGTAAATTCTAGACTATTCTGGGCTATAGGGAGACTGTCTTGAAATTTAAAGTAATTAAAAATTTAATTATACTTTAAAATAAAAAGTAATATATCAAAAACAAAATTATCAGCACATATATGAGTAGTTTTAAACATTCTAATTTTTCTAGGGAAGTCTTTTAATGTTAAGATAATTTAATTTATTCTGTATTTTTAAGAAACAATTGTCTACTGTTGTATTATGATTATTTTCTTACTAACTCAGTCTGTCAACAGTACTTAATTTGTATTTACTCTGAATACCAAATTCTATCCTCTGTCTTTTCCAGTAGAATAGTTTGCTCTTTGCTGTTGATGGGTGGTATTCCAGGAAGTAATACTTATACATTTTACAGGGTGTGTGTATGTGCATGTGTATATGCATGTGTGTTTACATGCCTGTATGTGTATGTGTGTGTGTGTGTGCGTGCATTCGTGTGTGTGAAGGCGTTGATTATATATTTTACATCTGGTTTAAAATTAATAAGAAGCATGAGGAATTGATAAGAAGTATGAGTGGTTAGTGTATTCTAGTAATGATGTCTTTAAAGGCTCTGGGTTGGTAATAAATTATATCCTTACATTTATAATGAGAAAGCCAACTCAAGAAAGATTAACCTGCCAAGCTTTATCTGTCAAGACCCAAGTTATAAGAGGACTACCAGCACTGCAAAGTATGCAATGTGCCACTTCACACCTGACTTATAAAATACCTCCTGGGGGACTGAAAAGATGGATCAATAGTTGAGGACTCTGCTGCTCTTCTAGAAGACCCAAGTTTGGTTCCCAGCACCCAAGTCAGGCAGTTCACAATTGCCGGTAACTCTAGCTCCAAAGGACCTCACAATCTCTTCTGGCTTCTACAGGTAACCACAGACACACTGATGAAAATAAAAATAAGTATTTAAAGTAAAATACAACATGCTGGGAAGTCAACAGGAAGGACGAGTCATCATGCTTTGCTTCAGGATAACTGAAAGTCAAAGTCAGTTCCTTGGTGGATTCCATGGAATGTGAAGCTTTGGCAAATGTTGTAAAACATAAAGTGAATTGAAGGAAAAGGTCGGCAAACTTCTCTGCCACCAAATTTCTCACTCTGGCAGCTGCGTTTGTCCATTTCTGTATTTAAAAGGATTAGTCACAGAAAACAGCCATAAACATACAGCCGTGAACATGGGTGCACATTCTTAGACTTTATTGGAGGTTTTAGATGAGATATTAAAGGTTGAGCAAGTAAACATTAAATACGAAATTTAGACAAGAATCCTGGGAAACCACAGAGTACTTTATGGGGAATCCATTACTTGTATGTTTTGAAGATCATTGAGGCCTCAGCAACTATGTAGATTAGAAACGCAATAGAATGAATGATAAATCATGCTAGGGATTATGTGCTACCTTGGTGAAAGGACACTGCAAATAAGGGGAACAGAAGACAGAGCCCTGGGACAAAAAGAAGCTTGTTCTGCCCCTGTGCCTAGGACAGAATGTTTCCCTGGAGGCTCAGAATGATGGTGGTCACATGATGCAGGAGCCAGTGGAGCTACAAGCAGAAGGCAAACCATACCAGCCCTGTTTCTGCATTAGCTCTTGCTCTGACAACAAAGGATATATCTACAGAAGAATTTACACACAGAAGTAACTTGACTGAAAGCAAATTGAAGTGTTCAGAGGTGAAAAAGATCAAGTGACATTAAAGATATGGGTGAAACCCCATAGGAAGAACAACAATATCAACCAACCAGACCCCCCAGAGCTCCCAGAGACTAAACCACCAACCAAGGAGTAGGAGTATACATGGAGGGACCCATGGCTCCAGCCACATATGTAGCAGAGGATAGCTTTGTTGGCCATCGGCGGGAGGAGAGACCCTTGGTCCTGTGAAGGCTTGATGCCCCAGTGTAGGGGAGTGCTAGGGAGATGAGATGGGAGTGGTTTGGGGGGACACCCTCATAGAAGCAGGGGAAGAGGATAGAATAGGGGGCTTCTAGAGGGGGAACAAGGAAAGGGGGTAACATTTGAAATGTAAATAAAGAAAATATCCGATAAAAAAATAAAGAAATGGATGAAGTGGTGCATCCTGGGACTGCTAATTGATTAACTGGGAAAACAACCGAGACACTACTCAAGGAATCCAATAGACCTGATAAATTGATGTAAGTGCTGTGGGTTAAGGAATGGGCAAGGTTAATGCCTCTCAAGAGAATGGCAATGAATGAAAGATACATTAATAGAGATAAAAATCATAAAACCGCAAAAGACCATTGAGAACCAGACATTGTGATTCATGGTATAATGTCATTAACTCAAAGCACAACTCCTTCAGAGAAGTAGGCAGGTGTTAAGTTCACTAACTTTTCTGAGGATCCACCTGAGAGCAGTTGAACATAACCTACAAGCACCCCTGTTCCAGTCTATGGGTCCAGCTCTTGTGCTGTGAGCAACATGCATGCAGAGGCTATCAACAGCATGGGAGGGCCAGGACAACCAAAGAGGAAAGCAAAGAATTGAGGCTTCTACCCCATCATAACCAACACAACTGGTCCCTCAGAGTTCTTTCATGAAGCTCCTTCCATGCCTAATTTCATGTATTCCTACTGCGTACTATTCTAGAAGCTATTTGTGGTTACAAAGCACCCAAGGTATGACCCCCACCCCCAACCCTGCCCCTGCCCTGCCCCCACCCCACCCCATTGCCCTTCTCTCACATTTATGATATACAAAGGTTCTCAAAATTATCATTTTCTTTATCACTAAATAAATTTGGTTGCTAAATTTGGGGATTTAACACACACACCCATTCCAGTTACTAGAAAAGTCCATAAATAACTAAACCTGTAACTTATATTTCTCTTGGGTTGAACATGGACTAAATTTCATTGTTTTTATTTTGTAGAGAAACCAAAAGGTACACATTTAATGGTTTTTATATATTATTTGTATTTTAGGCAAAATCCTTTGCAATATTGTAGATAATTATCTTATTGTCACCAGCTCGTAGATATAAAAGTTGAGGTGAAATTTGGGGGAGTTCCATGTTCATTGAAAATAGAAAATTCAGGGACTAGAGAGATGGTTTATCAAGTCATGCCATCACCTGAACACTAGAGTTTTGTTTCTCAAAACTACATAGTTGAAGGAATGGGCCAGTCTCTACAAGTTTTCCTGGACTTCCACATTATCCTCCTAAACACACACACACACACACACACACACACACCACCACCACCACCACCACCACCACCACCAATTAATAAATAAGTGTAGAAGAAGAATAGAAAACATAGTCTTATAAAAATCAAAGTGAGTTCAGTAGTGACACACGTTTTTCTACAGAAGGGAAGGAAGACTGTGGTGTGCACTAGGGAACCTACGGGCTCCCCATCATCAACTGTTATGTGAAAATCAAGAGCTTGTGGTTATTTCCCAGTTCTGTCTCTCAATCTCTCACTTGGATTATCTTCAAGATATCTATAGGCTTTAACATCTAGACAAGAATCTTGGGAAGTGCAGTGACCACAAGTTGACACCCAAAGCATTTAAAAAGATGAGCTAATGCTTTGTTCCAAGTGTCTATGCAGTGCCTGGTAAAAAAGATAAAAGGTTATTAAACATGCACATAGTAAATGATCAAACAAACAACTTTAATGAAAACTGTTATCAAGAGTCTTGGATAAAATATGAGCTCATTGTCAAAAGCCATTAAGAATGAATTTGTGTGAACTACTCTATGTGAAGTAGTTTGGCTTATCATTTAAATTATAATCAAACATCCATTTTTTAGAGATCATAATCAGATACAAATAAACAAAAATATAAAACATCAACATTGAATACATGTCAAGGATCCGCAGCTCTCAAAATCCCTCTTGACTGTTTGGAAATCACCCTGTATTCTTCTAATGTGCAAACGTAGGCTTTCAAAGTCAATTTTTTTATTTTAATTTTTCATTTAAGTCAATTTTTTATTTTGTTCCATACCTTTAAATGTGTCTTTTTCTTTCTTAAAATTTATTTCATTAATTTTTGTGTCTAGATATTTTCCCTGAATGTATGCTGTTGCACAGCTTGTGTGCATGGTACCTAGAAAGGTCAGAGATCCCCTGGAACTGGAGGTGATTGTGAGCCACCATGTGGATGCTGGTAATATGCATAGATCTATGATTCATAGAAAGTGTGCATCAATTCTTGGTAAACACAAGGTATTAAATTTCTCTCCATAGTAAATATTGTATTTCTGGGGCTAGAGAGATGCCACAATGGTTAGGACCACTGACTGTTCTTGCAGAGACTCCAGTTCTGCTCTCAGGACCCACATGCTGCCTCACAAGCATCTACAACTCCAGTTACAGAGAGCCTGATACCATACTGTGGCTTCTGTTGGCACTGTGCACATGTCATGAATAGACATATATGCAGACAAAACATACATGAAATAAAATAAGCCTTTAAGAAAATACTGTATTTCTATTTGCTTCCTCAATTTCGAAAAAAAAAAATATGTGGCCCTATCAGAATTTTTCGTGGCAATAATAAAGTTTTTAAAACCTCTATGACATCTCATATCTCCCAGAGCCTGTTTCAAAATCTCAGTATTGATGGTCCTTTTCACTGAGGCTAAATAGACAGCAACAGTAGTACCTCACCTCTGATGTACTCGGGCCATGTGGTCTCACTTAAGTGATCAAGCCATCACTCCTCTTTGGCAGGGAGTTCCGAGTTACAGACCATATCTGCTGTGGTCTGGATGTACCCCCATTTTAATGCACTGCCACTTAACCCACCATTCTGGAATGAAGTGGCTACTCTAGAGAGAGGTGATTAAGCCATGATGGTTTGCTATTGTGGGTGGGATAATGGCTTGTGGGACATGGCCAAGGTCCCTTTGGACCTCCTATCCCTCCTGTCCTGTGAAGTGATAGCATTTGTCATTCCTGGATGGGGCAGCCACAAACACGCTGTCAGCGGAAATGCCAGATCACTCACCACATCCAAACCTGTTAGTGCTTTGGTCTTGGCCAAGACAAAAATCTGCATACTTTACAAACCATACTATTTAATGTATTTTACTGTGGCAGCTCAAAGTATTAAAAGTCCTGTTCTTGTAGCTACGACATATAGGTATAGTGTTGTCGCAGACTTACCGTGTTAGTTGTTAAACAAGTAACACCGAGTTCCATTCTCATTCCATATTTTTCTCTTTATATTTCCTTATCTAAGGTGGGAAGTATTCCAAACTGCAACTAGTTTTTAATTCTTTCTGTATTTTCTTTTACTTTGTGTGCATGTATACATGTGCATTTATGTGTTTAGACATGTGTGTGTACATATGCATATGCATGTGTGTGGGTGCATATGGAAATCAGCACTCACCTTTGCTGTTGTTCCTTTGCAGGCACCACTCATTTTTATGCACTTGTTTGTTTGTTTGTTTATATTTGGTCTTTCACTGGGCTGAAACACACTATGTAGCATAGGCTGGCTGGCTAGTGAGTCACAGGGATCCACCTGTGCCTGACTGCCCTACCCTGGGATTTTCAGAGTGAACCACCATGATTGGCTTTTTTTTAGTGTGGGTTCTGGGAATCAAATTCAGGTCCTCTTGCTGACAAAGCAAGCATTTTACTTTCTGATCTCAAAGGCCCTCTCTACTATATATTATATACAAAGGAAATCCATAACTCCAATTTTGTTTTTCCTATTTTGCAGGAGCTAATCAATTCAACATTCTGCAAACAGCCAAAACTGACAATGAAGGAAAAAGAGAAGGGACAGATGAAGAATTTGGAATGTGGGCCATCTGGTACTTGTGTCTGGAGGTGGGCACAAGCATTAAACAAGAGCAACCATTTAAATGTGATGGCTCCTAACCTCTGCATACTATACGACTCTTTGCTGTATAGATTGCGTGTTTTAACCTTTGACTTCTATGTGATGGAAGGGAATATGCTGATGAACTATGGACAAGGTAATTAAGCTTCGTAACTATTTCAGTTACATTAGCTAATTCTCCAGGATAAGCGTCTTTTCTGAACGAGTCCTGAGTAATAGTGTCAAATGTGCATCCTTCGGGGGGAAAAGACATTTAAAAGGGTCATTTGTGATCATCTTTTCCAAGATCCAAAAATTGTTTGGTAAATACTCTGTCTTCTGGAAGCAGGGGATTTTAAAATTCCCTGACAATTGAAAATAAATACCCTGTAACAAATACATGTAAAGCAAAAATGTCCATAAATGCTTTCTTCAGGAGCACATGAAACAAATAAAGATATCAAATAGATTGACATCCTGTCTAACGGTTTCAAATAACATCCTGCACGGCTACCCTACGTTGTGCCCTGAGCTCAATTTCAAATTTCTGAATGTTGGCTTTGCCTTCAAAGAATCATGTTCCAGTTCTGGGACTGACTCTGCAGAGACTGGGTCCAAAGTTAGTGGGAAAGTTAAGAATGTGGAGCTTTTGGCTTTGAAATTAACCTTGCTTTCATAAGCTGCTGCTTAAAATGGTTCTTATTAATAGACCACGCAGGAGCCCACTATTCCCCCTTCTCTGCCCCACACACATTCGACACATTCTTCTAATCAAGAGCAAATGTTCAGTCCTCAAATTTGTGTTCCCCCACCACCACCCTTAGGCCCACCCTGACTTTCACTGTGAACCAAGAAAGCCATCTGAGGGAGGCTGTAGACAGGCATAGGAATGAGCATCTCTGGGAGGTGGGGTGGCCATCCTGAAATCAGATGTCACGTATTGCCCTATATTTTCCTCCAGTGAGGAACGTAGACAATCTGTAAAGCTGTGTGCCGAGAGAAGTTACGATAAAGTGTGTAACTTTTAAAGCCGTGTCACTACCTTTTTGAAAGGTAGGGAATTTTTTATTTACCTTGAATACAGATTTTGAAACTGATTCCTATAACAATAAATGCTACTTTTAAAATCTGTTTCCATTTTCCCTTGATTCTGATTTTCTCTTATCCATTTGGAGAGACAGGTTTATTGTTGTTGTTGTTGTTGTTGATATACCATTGGGGTAATGAACATTTTTATTTTTCTTTCTCAGTCACTAGAATAGATTTCTTTAAAAATTATCCCCTCTCATGGTGAAATGTTCTATAACATCTGGTGATCCCCTACTTTACCCAATATTAAGTCTCTGTTAGTAAGGACATACAGGCTTAGAGTGCTCTTGTCTTCCTAATAAACAGATCAGTCTATTGTGTTTATCGCTAATAATGATTTTCATCGATGTGTATTTGCTCTTGATCTCTATTTATTCTGAACAAAACCATGTCTGAAATGTGAACTCTCCTTTGTCTCCCACCTCCTATCCAACCATTATCAAGTCTTTTAAATGTGTCTTCAATCCATATCCAGAATTTAAATTCTCTCATTCATTCTTACTAGCACGTCCATGTAATAGTGATTTTTTTAAAAATTTCTTCCATTATTCAAGTATATCTTGTGCTCTCTGTAATCGAAGTCTAACAAGCTTGGCATTCTGAGGATCAAACATTGTTCTTTGTGACATCTGCTATTTTGTAGTAAATTGGCTTCTTGTGTTCATTATAATTTTAGATTGTGACCTCATGTTGTATGAGACTTTATCTTGGGAAGTATGATCTGGGTTGAGGGTAAATACCTCCCGGGACATGGGGGTTTGGCTTTAACCAGGTGTTCTAAATGTATAAGTAGCTTGGGACCATTTTTATGCTAATTTCAGGATTGTACAGGAAATTAAAACACCTAGACTATGTGTGGACAAGTCCTAGATAAGTACTATCAAGAGAGATGTTTGCTTTTCTGCTCTCAAAGTGTAGACGACAGTGTCAGATGTCATTGTTATCTACCTTTGCAGGTGAGATCCCATTTATTTCTCCCATATCTGCATTCCCAGACGTGTCCATGGGCCTTAGTTGCTGTCTCTACACAGCTGTTCTAAACCATCTGGTCAGAAAACTAACAACATGTCTCGAGCACCTTTCTTTTAAAGAGCCATCTCCCATGCTCCAGCTTACGGTCCTGCCTCCCCTCAAATCTCATATGCTTCTTAACACTTTGTATCTTAATAAGGGATTTTATATTCTGCTGACTGGGTCTAAGTGCGTGTTAGCAAAAACATCTCTGGGGTCCTCAGAACATATGTCTTTAGTAGACAAATATTTACCTATTTAATTGCTTTCGAATTAAAGATCATATTACCTTGTAGAAACTTCGGAGATAAAAGGAAAGGAAGTGTTAATTTCTTTGAATGAGTTCATCTGGTCAACAAAACATCGTATGCCCCAGGTTCTCCTTCAACATGCCATCCTTTTCTGGTGGTCTTTGTCCTTTAGGTGTATCAGTGCTTTCTGAATCTCCAGGAATGTGCTACATGTTGTCACCTGCAACGGAAAGAAAGACTGCAGTGGATATTGTTTGTTTCTTTTTAAGATGGGGAAAGTAAACCTTCCCTTGGACCTTTATCACCTGTGATAGTTTATATATGCTCAGCCCAGGGAGTGGCACTAATAGACGGTGTGGCTTTGTTGGAGTAGGCGTGTCACTGTGGGTGGGGTTTTAAGACTATCATCTAGCTGCCTGGAAGCAAGTCACACTAGCAGACTTCAGATGAAGATGTAGGACTCTCAGCTCTTCCTGCACCATGCCTTCCTGGATGCTGCCACATTCCTGTCTTGATGATACTGAACTGAACCTCTGAACCTGTAAGCCAGCCCCAATTAAATGTTGTCCTTTATAAGAGTTGCCTTAGACATGGTGTCTGTTCACAGCAGGAAAACCCTAACTAAGACATCACCTAATGCCACTTAGTTCTCATTCACCAGAAGTGCATTTCAGGGTCACTTTGTACACCATGCCAGGCTGGAAAATAAGGATCAGCATTTCACTTCCCAGAGCACAGGTTATCACACTATAATGCACCACTTGGTAAACTGTGGATTGGACACTATATGGGATCATGTGACTGCATGTTAAATGATGAGAAAATCTTGACAACAGTAAAAGGTTTCAAAATGTGTACCGATCAAAGTTTAACCCGAAGTCAAACAGGAAGTTGAAGTGTTCCTGACAGTACTCACCATACAGGGTCACAGTATTTCACTGCAGATTTGGTTCCGAATGCTGAGAATACACTGTACTGCACATGCGTAGTGCTGTGTAGCCCTGAAGAATCCGGAAGCATCTAGCTCAGACTCTAGACTATTATGAGATGAACTATGGAGTTTTGGACATACAACATTTTCGACTTTGGTAGAAGCATAGTGGTTTAATTGAAGAAAATATAAATGGTTCGTATATTTCTACTATCCGTACTCTGCCATAAGTATCGAGCTAATTTATCTTTGACTTTTACTATGGTGCGTCATTCAATTTTAAAAACTGCTGTTTGAAAGGCCAATGAGAGGAGACAGCCGAGCAGTAAAGGTATTTATTATGAAAGTCTTGTAACCTGAATTTGATTTCCAGAAACCCAAACCTATGTAAAGACAGAAAGAGAGAACCAATTCTCCTGAATTGTCTGTCTTCATATATGTGCTATGAAATTCATGCCCCACATCATACACACACACATAATAGTATTAAATAAAATTAAAGGAGATTAATAAAAACTATGAAATTGCTGCTTGAGGAACTACTTTATGGGATATTTTTGCTATTCATAATACACCTGGACATGATTAAATGCAGACTCAAGCATGCCTGATGTCTCAGTTACTTTTCTACTGCTATGTGAAGGGGAAGTTCTGGATATGTCAGGTGATACAGACGCACATGATATTTTGCTGTGGCTGACTTATGTGTTGTTTTGGTAGGGTAAGACATGTTATGTTTAGAGAAAGTACAAATAGGACTCAAGGACAGTGACTGTGTGCTTGCATAGCTAGCTTTGTAAAGCTTCATTGGTCTCGAGTCTCTAACTTCACTAAACTTCACTTCCCTGAGAGGCACAGCAGAGAACTTCTCCTGGCATCCCAGCTGGTCCTGGTTGCCCCCACTGCCTTGTGCTGAGTCATCAGAGTACTGGTGGTTTCTGTTGGAGCTTGCCACATCTGTTGGTGGTGTTTGGTATCCTGTGACTGCTGGACTGGACTGCTCGTATCCCGACAAACAGAGATTGGAATCCACTTCTAAACATACCCCCAACCCCTTGTCCTATCTACCATCTTTTCTCCCCTACCTTTGGACAGTGGGCTAGAAGGGGTTCAGAACCCTTATTAAAAGTAGGCTTAAAAATATCTCAGCCTACAACTGTGTATACTAGCTGGTTTTGTATGTCAATTTGACATAAGCAAGAGTTGTCAAAGAGAAAGGAGTCTGTTGAGGAGAAGCCTCCATGAGATCCAGTTGTAAGGTATTTTCTCAGTTACTGATCAAGGGGGTGGCCCAACTTATTGCTGGTGGTGCCATCCCTGGGCTGATGGTCCTGGGTTCTATAAGGAAGAAGATTGAGCAAATCAGTAAGCAGCATCTCTCCATGGCCTCTGCATCACCTCCTGCTTCCATGTTCCAGCTCTGCTTGAGTTCCTGTCCTGACTTCGTCTAAAGATGGACTATGATCTGGAAGTGTGAGCCAAATCACCCCTTTCCTTCCCAACTTGCTTTTTACTCATAGTGTCTCATCACAGCAATAGAAACCCTAATTAGAACACTGTGAGAAATTGCCATGGCCAGCACAGCATGTCAGAATATACATATACGTGTGTGTGTGTGTGTGTGTGTGTGTGTGGCATCCCAAAAACAAATGGTGGACACTTACTGAAAACTGTGATAGTCAGCCTATGATATATTAGAGTAAGCAAAGAATTTAAATGATTAGAGATACTTTAGCTGTGGTAAGGACCAAAAGATCAAGATCCAAGACAAGGAGTCTAAGAGAATAATACTGATTGTCTTTACTTTGACCAAATTTCTCTCTCTGAAGCAAGCAACCAACCAATACAGACAATTTTTTTAAAAATGTCTACATTGACTTTTCATTCCTGTGACCTTGAGAGGGAAAAATGATTATGTTGATGTCAACAGAACCATGGTGGGTGGGGAAGAGAGGTTTGACAGTCTCTGTCTCATATAAAAGATGTTTTCCTAGAGACTATAGAATAAAAAGAAGTTAGACATTTTGTAGTATATTTTCATACATTTGAAAATATCATTTTGGAAAACACAACAAAATCTTTTTGTGAGAACAAGTATCTATCTTCCAAATAAAGTTAGCAAAATTAGGATTAAAATAAATCTTAAATAAATCAGTACATCTCAAAACCTCATTTCATCGATTCTGAATCCGCTCTTCTCTTTGTCCTAGAGGCCTGGCAAGGCAGAATTTCTAATCAGTTATTTATTGATCTTTCTTTGATTTTGATTTTTTTTAACCAAATAAAAAGCCTTGTTGTAGCAGATTTTGAAGATCAAGGACTTTGAATTGGGGATGAAGATTCTAAACCTTCTCTTTTATACTAAGTTTATCTTCTGGATGAATATGCGCATTAGTTCCTCGTGCTTTGAATAGAAGAATTTGTACCCAGCACATATGAAAATACACCTAAGCATTCCCATGGCTTCCATGTGCTTCTTTACACAGCATCCCAATTGAAAGACCTACAGCTTTGATACCACATGCTGGATGTGGCACCAGTGGAGAGCGTTTTATGTTCCTCACTTCGTTTCTGTGTCTTGTCTTTCACTGTTTCTTCCCAAGAAACCCCTTTGCTCTGTGTATCTAAACTGTTTAACTTTCATTGATGGCTGGCTTCATAAAATCATACCTTCTAGATACTCTTATGGATATGGTTGTAAGGAGCAGGTTTGTGTTCTGTGCATATTAAGATATTTTAGAGTTCACATCAGAGCCTATAATTGGCACAGCCACTTCATCTTTGCAGAGTTCCTTCCCTGAAATTACCATCACATTATTGTCTACTAGTCCTGTCATCATAGTTCATTGTCAGATACATTTGATATCACAAAAACCTTTCCAGTACTTCATTTAAGTTTCTCAAAGGAATCTTCTGAAGAATGGGAAATGACTTATTTACCAAAAGCAAACAAGAATAAGTGCTATGGTAGACTAATAGGGAGTAGCACTATAGGATGTCTGGCCTTGTTGAAATAGGTATGGCTTTGATGAAGGGTATGTCACTAGAGGTGGGCTTTGAGGTTTCAGATGCTCAAGCCAGGCCCAGTGACCCTCTCGTTCTTCCTTGTGCCTAGAGATACAGAAGTAAAACTCTCAGCTACCTCTCCTGCACTAAATCTGTTTATCAGATTTATCACTGTGATGATAATGGACTAAACTGCTATGCTGTAAGCCAACTCCAACTAAATACTTTCCTTCAGATGAGTTGCTTTGGTCATGGTGTATCTTCACAGCAATAAAACCCTAACTAAGACAAGTGGAAAAAAGGAAAAAAGATGTCCGAAAAGGACATGCACAGTATATAGTCACTTATAAGTGGATATTAGCCAAAAAAATACAGGACATCCATGCTACACTCCACAGACCAAAGGAGGCTGGACTGGAAGGAGGGCACAGCAAGGATGCTTGAATTTCACTTGGAAGGGGGAATGGAATGGTCCTGGAAAGCAGATGGAAGGAGAGAATTGGGTAGGAGAGGGTATCTGGAGGGGAGTGGGAGGGGTTGGGGTTATGACCAGATGACCATGAGAATTAATGGAGATTTGCAACAGACGGGCTGGGGGAAGGGGGCATCTCTAGGATGGGATAAGAGAGGCACCCAAGAATCAATGGGGGTGTCCTTAGCTGTGACTCCTAGCACTAGGGACATGAAGCCTGAGAAGGCTGCCTCCTATGGCCAGGCAGGAACCCCAGCAGACCAATAGGAACACCAACCCACCGACAAAACTTTCAAACCAAAACTTATCCTGTCTCAAAAAACAAACAAACAAACAAACAAACAAACAAAACCACAAGAATTAGGGATGGAGCAGAGACTGAGGGAATGGCCAACCAGTAACTTGAGACTCATCCCACCGGCAATCACCAATCCCTGATACTATTAATGATACTCTGTTATGCTTGCAGACAGGAGTCTAGCATGGCTGTCTTTGGAGAGGCTCTACCTACCAACTGACTAATACAGATGCAGATACCCATGTACCCACAGCCAAACAGTGGAGAAGCTTGGGGACTCTTATGGAAGAATAGGAAGAATGATTGTAGCACCTAAGGGGATAAAAACTCCACAGGAAGACCAATAGACTTGGGGCTCTCAGAGTCCACCAATGTTCCCTCCATGCTGGAAAAATTCTGTTAGGCTTATGCAACCAACTAGTGGTAAATATAAATCAAAACTTTCCTCTAATCTCTGATCTAAGAGACTGCATAGCAGTCACTTGTGTAGAATTAATATTTTAAACTTGTTGGCATGAAACTTGTTTTAAATTGACAGAAATTAAGCACTGTGGATCCTCCTCTTTACTGCCTAGATTCTCCACTACTGACCTGGGAATATTCACTCTTACAGGCTTAGAGCTGAATTCTTCCAGAAGTATCTTTAAAAGTCAGAGGAAGCTGCCTTGATCGTGATTCCAACTGTAGTACAAAAAAGTAACCAGTCTATCCCAGATTATTCAGTCATACTTCTTTATTTCTTCATGGTCTTAATCCCACCAGCGGTAAGCAACACGGTTGCATGCAGATCTCTGTCTCAAACAAAGGCTTTCCTAAGTCAACTATAATCATCAATACACCCAAGATAAAATGTAAAATAGCAACTATGTATAAGTTGTCATGATGATATGAGTTTTCTTTTATTTTTTTTAAACTCAGCCTGTAAGAGGTGTAACTAAAATGCATTTACTGCTTACCCCGTCCCAGGCATTCCTCTGGTGTCTTAAATAAACTACTTTAAACATTAATACTAGGAGGTGGTATTATTTCCATTTTCTTATAAAAATTAAAAGGTAGAGACAGTATGCTCTCTATAACATGGTTCAGAAGTGATATCATTGTGCTTTAATGTGTAAAACAATATACAACTGACTCCCTTGTAAGCCATAGATCTTATCCATATATACTTGTGGGTTTGTTTCATTTTGTTTTCTTATAAAGAGTTTCTTTGTGTAGTACTGGCTGTTCTGAAACTATGTCCATAGACCAAGCTGGCCTCAAACTCACTAACAGAGATTTGCCTTCCTCTTCCTCCAGAGTGTTGGGATTAAAGGTGTGGACCATCACTGTCTAGCTACACGTGGTCTTTTAAAACTTGTCTTAAATGCTGGTGTTACTATCAAGCCAAGTTTTGGAAGTGAAGCCTGGCTCTTTATTCCAGACAGTGATGCCATTCACTAGAACATTCTCCTTCCAGGAACCATACCTCTAAAGAAAACTGACTCACCCCTGGCAACCTTCAACAGTCAATAGCTTCTCAGCTGAAGGTGGGAGTTCATGTGTTCCTTTCTCCTCCATGCTGATATGTTGATTGTCTTAAATTCCTGCTGGCATTTTGCAAGCAACTAAAACTGTTGTGAACTCATGAGTACTTTCCTGTCCAGAAGACCATTTGTCCCAGTCTCCACTGACCTCTGACTTACAATTTTTCCAACCCTTCTTTCTCTATGATACCTGAGCCTTGAAGGAAAGGGTGGGATGTCAATGTCTCATTCACGGATGCACACTCCACAAGTATTTATTCTCTGCTCTTCAACCAGCTATGAGTTTCTAGGCTAACTTCCAACTACTATACAAGGAAACTTCTTTAACAAGAGCTGAGAGCTATGCTCATCTACAGATGAAAAGATATGAATTTAGAAGGCAGCTTCACTAGTATAAATCTGATCATGAGAAATCAGAATAGTATGCTCTAACATTGGGAACAAAGGAAGAATATCTTATCTGACCATTTCTACTCAAAATCAAACTAGAAAATCCCAACTAGTCTGATACTGTAAGAAAAAGAACTTAAAAGAAATTTAAAGATATGAAGGGAGAAATCAAATTCTTTATTGAAGATAATATGATTATTTATATATAATATCAGAAAGAATTGACCAAAAATGAAAGTTGTAGGGGCAAGTATTAAGTAACACACACACACACACACACACACACACACACACGTGTGTGTATACATATATATGTATATATATATACATATATATTGCTTTTTTATGCATCCCAATAAACAAATTAAAATGGAATTAAAGATAATTACAATGAATTAAAAAATAGGGTTATTTAGTCATCTGCCTAACTATATATATAAAATTGACTTAAAAATCTGATGAGCATTATCAAAGAATTCTAACCAGATGGAAATGTAGAATGTGTTCATGCACTGTAATATTATTAAAATAAAATTTATTCACCATTTAATCCAAAGATTCTACATAATCCTAATGAAACTAATTTGCACACATCAATAAGCTAGTTGTAAAGTCTGTGTGAAAATGCAAACTAGCCAAAATAGTCAACACAATGTGGAGGAAGAGCAGACACAGAGTGCAAACACTATCTGATTCAAGACTTATAATGAAGCTATGGTAGTTAAGACCAAGAGTCGACACAGAGGTCAAGAAAATGGAGAGCATAGACATAGACCTCCCACAAATAGAGTAAACTAGTTTCTGACAAAATGTCAGTTCAATCAATAAAAGTTAATTGTTTCAACAAATAGTGCTGAAAAAAATTGATGTCCACATGCAAAAATCTATTTTTAATTAAGAACAGACCTTTTGTAAAATTATGGAGCAGAAACCTAAACATCAAAAGCAAAACTATAAATCTCCTTTCTATAAGTAAATATAGAAGAACTAGATTCTCTTTGGGATAGGTAAAAGGACTTTTAATTAGTACTCTAAAACCATTATCTGTAAAAGAAAAATATTAAAATATTAACAAGTTAAATTTTCCAGATAATAAAAATTCATTTTTAAAGACACAATTAAGAAAAGAAAAGATGAGTTATGGCATGGGAAAGCACATGCATGATAAAGACTTTTCTCCAAAATATCCAAAAATATCTCTTCAAACCCAACAACAAGAAAACTAAAGTTTAGTTGATAAATGAGCCAATGATCCAATGACCTGAACCAATACTTTAACACAGAAAATACAGAGATGAAAACAAGCATAAGAAATCACACCCAAGATCAGTCATCATTAGGTAATTGCAAGTTAAATGATAACGTACGTTTGAAATAGCCAAAATCCATAACAGTGATGATACCTGGTCCTGTCCAGGAAATAGAACAACGGGAACTCTCTAATTGTTGGTTGAAATGTAGCATGACATGTGCATTTTGGAATATAGCTTGATAGATCAATATAAACTGTACATCTGGCATGACCCAGAAATCACTCTCATAGGTGTTTGCCCAACTGATATGAAAGTATGTGATAACAAAAGTCTGCATGCTAATATTTACAGTACCTTTACTGATATTTGTCAAAACCTGTAAGAGGCCAAGATGCCTTTCATAAGCAAATGCATAACAAACTTTGATAATATCTTTACAATTGTACATTGTTCTAAAATAAAAAGAAACAAGCTATCAAGCCCTAGGAAAACATGAGTGGATATTAGAGGCATATTGCTAAATGAAATAGAGTCTGAAAAGTGATACACCATATGATATCAGTTAGAAGATGTTCTGAAAGGCTGAAACCATAGAGGTGGTAAATAGGTTACTGCTTATGGGATCCAGAGGAACGGAGAAATGTTGAGAAGATAAAGTGAAAAGAGGCATCTCACGGCAGTGAAACCATGACAACAGATATGCTAGCTTTGGATATACATGTCCTGAATTTGTTAAAAAAAAAAAAATTAAAAAATAAATAAAAGAAAGAAACAAAGAAAGGAAGAGAAAATAAAATAAAAAAGAAACTAACAACACAGAAAGCAAATCTTAATGCATGTAAACTAAAACAAATTCATTTAGGAGTCAATGGATCCCAGACTGAGATGCATATATGCAAAAATAATTTAACCACACAACAAACACACGAGACAGATTCACTAAGGGTGGTTTTAAAAAGACACTGATATAAGTAACATTGGAAATGAGGAGACTGCATGAATCAAGGTTAAAGGATCTATACAAATGCTAGACTGGGCAGTAGAGTTGTTTCTCATGGGATTGGGAGTAGCATGCCTTGGTACGCATGCATGATGGAACTGAACAACTGCGTGAATACATGGTAGATGGCAGAAGCCAAATTTCTCACTGTTGGTTTGGGAGTTCAGAGGGGAGCATGGGAAGAAAGCAAAAGTATCACATCTGGTAACGATTTAGAACTGGAAAGTTCAATATGAACTGGTGTTTTAACTTTATACATACACTTATACGCAGAGAAGTATCTTTGCTTAGTTGGCCAGGAAAGCTGAGAATCAATAGCACCCTAGCAGCAAATAAATGTATCTAAAATGATCCAAGACCTAAGAGAAAAGAACAGTTCTAAGCAAAATCACAAAATACACATGAGCCTGGAACATCTTAATAGAACTGAAGTGTAAAGAATTGTCAAACGTACCAATAAAAACATAGAAATACTGCAATGAAAGGTGTATGTGAGAGGACATCAGAAGCAATGAAAAAAATCCACAACAGTCAAAAGCAGAGCAATTAGAGAAGGAAACTAGAGTATATCTAGATTGTAATCCAGTAAATACTATCTATGTGTCTAGACTAACATACACGAATAGTCAAACAAGAGGAGGACAGAACGCCCCATTCAGAAAACCTCTGGGTACTTATTGTAGGCAATCTATACCTCCCATTGTGGCTGTTTGGTGAGTTCTTTCCAAAAACTGTAGAATGGTGGGAGGAAGGTTGGGCAAAGAGAATTTTGTGAAGGAAAATCCTGGCAAAGATGGTGTCAATGAAACTACATCAGCACTCATAAGGCAAGCCAACTGGATTGTTCCCTCAGATGGAGTGACAGAGACGGGCGCTTTACTCTGTGCTTTCTCTCCCCAAATACCAAAGCCAGGTCTAGTCATTGCAAACATTAGACAAACTCTGAGAAATGTTCTACAAAATGCCTGTCCAGTGCTCCTCAAACTGTGAAGATCATTAGAAACAGGCATGTCCTACCTAAGACAAGAGGAGGTTGGAATGATGGGTTTGTATGTAGTGTGCCACAGACCTGACTGCCAGTGAAAACCAAGAAAATTAATAGCATATGGACTTCAGTTTTGGTGATATATCCATATTGGTCCATGGCACTGATACAAGTTGTCCATCATAGGACAGACTTATGGTAAGGATGGAGAATTAAAAAGAAAAGCAGTCTCTTACTATTCTTACTATCTTATGTGAGATAAATCTAAAGCTATTCTATAAAATCAATTAGTAATTGGATCTAGACATGTGAATGCATGACTTTAATCCAGATACTAGAGGCAGAGGCAAGAAGGCTAGCATGGTCTATATAGCAAGTTCAATGTCATCCATGGCTGCATAGTGAAACCCTCCAAGAGAGAGAGAGAGAGAGAGAGAGAGAGAGACAGACAGACAGACAGACAGACAGACAGAGACAGACACACAGAGACAGAGACAAAGAGAAAGAAAGAGACACAGAGACAGAGACAGAGACACACAGAGATACACAGAGAGACAGACAGAGATACAGAGAGAGATAGAGAGACAAAAAGAGAGAGAGAGAGAGAGAAAAAGAGAGAGAGAGAGAGAGACTGCCCATAAGGTACTACTTCAAAATTCTAGAAATTATATATAACATTCAAAGTAGAATATATAATCCATACTTTTTAAAATTACACACACTTACATTTTATGATATTTTTATAGTCATGATATTTAATTTCTTATATTCTAAAAGGTGATGCTTAATGGTTGTATCAAATAGCCTTTTAAATGAGAATACTCCCTCCCCAAACTCATAAGAACAGTTGTTCCTCTAATATTGTCAAGACTTAATAAACAGTATAAAATTGAGTTCTGGCCTAATTTTAAGAAGCAGAAAATTATGCTGAGTAACTCTGGAGAGGAGACAGAGATAATTGAGCTAAAAGAAGAAAATGGAAATCTAAGGTGATAATTATTAAACCTCACATTGTTTTAATAATAATTGTAAATGACGTTAAATAATTCATACACCATGTGAAAATCCACTATTTTTTTATTTATTCATTTTATTTATATGAGTATACTGTAGTTGTCTTCAGACACAACAGACATCCGATCCCATTACAGATGGTTGTAAGCCACCATGTGGTTGCTGATAATTGAACTCAGGACCTCTGGAAGAGCAGTCAGTGCTCTTAACCACTGAGCCATCTCTCCAGCCCCCCAAAATCCACTATTTTTGTCTTCTTTAGATTTCAGAAATAATTTGAAGTAGATTGTTCATGCATTAAAGGTAAGTTTTTGTGTAGGTTACAAAGACAGACACACCCCTTTGTAATCATTTGAACAACTTGAATACAGACACTCATTTTTTTGCCATCAAGATCAGTTACAATCAACTACAGAACATGACTTTTTTTTGGTCACTGAAAATACAAGATCTGTGGTGGGCAGGGAGATGAGAAAGCTCCAGTTCATTCATGAACCTCATGAACGGTGGTGAAATGAGTAGGTATCATTTTCAAAAGACAAAGGAAAGCAGATAAAGGGAATATGGCGAAGGTGGAGGCAGGTGCTTGATAATTCATTAGCTATATTTGTGACAGCCTTTGAAGACAGATATAACAAGCATGGTTTTGATTTTCCTTTGAGGCCCAAGTTCAGTGGCAGATTAGTAACCTGATGATGTTTCTATATTTATCTCCACAACAAAGATCCATTTTCAAATCTGCTAACACAAAGCATGCTTTCTTTTCATGTGATTGCAACATTCAGTGCTGGGATGGGCCATCTGGCTAGATTGTCTGGTGTCTGCCCAGCACTCAGGAGTTGCCTGCCAAGAGTCATTGTTACCTCCGCTGGACAGCTAAGAAGCAGGAGAAAACTCTGAATATCTAGCGTGTGGTTTACCATGGTTTTTCTCAGATTAAACCATTGCTCCTTTAAGGGAAAGGGGGCCTTTGTTTGCTAGCATGAACCAAAGGGGAGCCAAGGAAAGCATAGCACTAACATGGGAAGTAGGAGCCGGTTTCAGGAAGACATAAGCTACTTGTAGAGCATTTGCCAGAACTTCTGCCTTTTTCTAGGTTTCTTCTGTTCAAGGGAAAATGATTTTTCCCCTTCCCATTCCTGTTTCTCATCCTGGAAGTTTCAGGTGAGCAGCCTATGTGTTCACTACCTTCTGGCCACAGAACATGGGTTTTCCTCGGTGAAAAGATGAGGAGAGGGAAAGGAGAGGTGAGCTAATGTCCTATTGATCACATGCTTAACATAGAGGCAAGAAAATATTACTAAAATATCTGGATTTCTTCTCCTCACCGTTAACTCTTTCATTTCTGCAAGCAATTTTCATTGAGTATAGTCACAGGCTATAAAGCAGTGGCCACCTGATGTCAATGTTCCCCTAGCTTTTGGGATAATTTAAATTCATTTGAAGAATGTCACAGACATTCCAGTGGGAACAGAGTAATTCTATAGACAGGAAGAGATAGGAATAACTTTTATAAAGTGAATTTAGGATAAGGATATCTCCGTCTTTCCTTGACTTCCATCTGTATGACAAGACCTCACTCGGATAGAAACGGCTATGCTGTCTGTCTGCCTATCAAGCTATAAACATAGAGTTCTGGAGGTCCAGCTTGCCCAACCTTCACCTTCTGTTACCAAATCAGTTAAGAAGCCACTGAACTGTCATAGCTTTAAGGAACACTCAGACCAGGGTGACTAAAAGGCTTCCTCTTAATCTTCCCTGTTCTGGGAGGCCCTTGGCTCAATCTTGAAAGAGAAATGGGGTGTGGATTGATGCATTCCCAAAGTTATATCACAATTCAGCTGACAAAATAAAATGAGGATAGGAGATAGTTTGTTCACAGCTGAATTTATAGCTAGGACACCATACTTCACACATAGCTTGCTTTATTAAATTCTCACAATTCATACCCTAAGCATTTCTGACCCCATTTTCCCCCTGAACAGCTACTGCAGTTATCTGTGAGTTCTGTTGGGTTTCCAGACATGCAGAGTGAGTTGATCTTTAGTGCATGATACCTCCCTATTGATCCAAACTGGACCTCTTCCATGTAGCTAGCAGCTGACTGGTTATTTTAAGGATAAGCACATGGGACAGGGGAGAAAGCTCAGTTGGTAAAGTGCTTGTCATGCAAATATGAGATCCTGAGCTCTATCTCCAAAGCCTATATAAAAAGTAAAGCTTTGCATCACACCTGTAATCCTAACACTAGGGAGACAGAGACTGGCAGGTCCTTGGTGTCCATTGGCAAGCCCAACTAGGCTAATATGCCAGTGAGAGACCCTACTGCAAAAACTAAGAAGGTTAACACTGAAGGAGCAACTCCAGAGGTTGATATGTAGCACACACATACAACACACACGCACACACGCACTCACTCATGCACACACACATACACACACACACACACACACACACACACCAGCACATAAAAAATCCATCACTCAAATAAAAGTCATGACCTAAATATATACCTAACTATTTACCCATATTACACTAACCCAAAATAATGATCACCTCAAGTTCTATTTCATTTTCCTCCCCCCCCCCCTTTTCTTGTATGGTCTTACTAGCTATATTTATACATTTAGAGTATTGTTTTAATTTTTATTGTTTTCATATTGTGGAAATTTTATCTTGCAATATGTGTATTATGAAGCAGCTGACTTTTCTGCTTAATGAGTAATCACTATGTTGTGCCCATAGCCCTGGGTGGGAAGGTATTCATTCGACAGCTATACAATATTCTATTGTGTGGCTGTACCATCAGTATTCATTGCCTCTCCAATGGATATGTGGCTTGCTTCCAGGTTTGCTATTATAAACACTGACTTTTGTATGTATGTTCCCCATTGAACATTAGGCACTGTACCCGTTTCCCACCACTTCACAACCCAGCCCATGCTCTGTGGCTTTCAGAGGAACATGACTAACACATATACCTTGGCTGGAATTCAGGACAATTCCATAGAGCCTATAGAGGACCTCCCTACAGACACCATATGGAAAAGCAATACAACCTTCTATCAGGAAAGGGAAACCATCCTCAAAGTGTAGAGAAAACAATGGTTATTATAAGCAAACATAAATGTTGATCCCATCCTGAAGAAGTCCATGATGATGTGAGGCATGGGAGTGAGAAAGAGAAAAACCCATTACAAAGTTGGTGGACTAACAGCCATGTGGCTTAGGGAGCTCAGAAAGTGGAAACTGGGGCTGCCTCAGAGACGAGGAAGTGCCAGGGTGGCCCCAGGCATTAGAAGTCTGTACTTACCCACAACCAGCCCAGGGAGCTTGAAGTAACATCTCAAAACCTTGGTTTGGTTGGGTAGGGGAAGAAAATAATGTGCCTTCATTTTATGCTAATCTCAATACTGTCCTTGACAGATTTTTATCACTTATGTTAGCACTATAGCAAGGCTATCCAGAGTGTATTTCAGATAAAAGCAAAAGATACCATCCTATTACGAATAAACATATAGTTTGAGTCCAGTCACGAGTAAATGAGATCTCCTAGACAATCAAGAAATGCTGGATGGAAAATAACTTACCCTTCTCAGTTCAACCTCTGGACACACATGTTTCAGGTGATGAGCTCAACACAGGCAAAGAGTTTATCCCTACAACCTTCTCAGGTCAAATGACCTTGGTTGACAAGTGATAACTAGCCAGGGGTGGTCAGCCATTGACTCATCAATAAAGGGGAACAAACTGCCGCTTCCCTCTGTAAGCCAAACACTGCCAACAAATAGCTATGTGTTTTAGTGTTTGCTAGGCCAGAGAAACACTATTCTTGCCTAAGATGACATTATTCTTGCACCTTCTTTACTGTGCCTAGATTTACTCATTCCCTTCCTGGGTCCTGTTTTGCCCCTATAATGCATACACAGTAAATTATTGCTTTATGCCCTGTTTCTGGGGATATATGTCTAGACAGTTGTTATTACTTAAATCAGTTTCTCTAACTGGTATAACTTCTCCAAGAAAAGCTTAAGTCTAATGATGGTAAAGTTTCTATTTTACCAATATGTTTGATAATACCACCAATAACTGGAAAATTGTGAGCCATAATTATGGTATACATGTATAATAGCATATAAATTTAACATGACATGTATCCCTGCAATCTTCTTAACTTACTAATCAAAGAAGAACTAAGTTTTTTTTTTATGAGTTTCCACTGCTTATCCTATAAACGGGTAAAATTATTCCATAATATTGGTAGTAGGTCCAACAATCCACAATAGACAAATTGGGCAGTTCATGTACTCAAAGTATAAGAAAGTTGAGTGAGAGGTCAATCAATTAGATGAGAGTAATTTGTGTCTGCTTAAGGAAACAGGAGTTTTGGATCCCCATGGTTACAGAGAGCAAGTTTATTGTGATTAATGATGAGCTGCATACTGGTGTATATATGTACTCAGATCTTTTTTTTTTTTTTTTTTTTTTTTTTTTGGATTTTTTGAGACAGGGTTTCTCTGTGTAGCCCTGGCTGTCCTGGAACTCACTCTGTAGACCAGGCTAGCCTCAAACTCAGAAATCCACCTGTATCTACCTCCCAAGTGCTGGGATTAAAGGCGTGTACTGCCTCAGTGAGATCTTATACTGAGGCTGGAAAGGCTTCACACCGGAGGCTTTCTTCACCCGGAGTGCTTGGGAAAGTCTGAGAACGGTTGTCTGCTTCCTCTTCTCAGGGAAATTTTGCTCTTCTACTTAGTCTACACAATGCCCCAGTGTGATAGGGTGAAGGAAATCAGGCTTTGTGTTCACAGTGAAGCTAATTCCCTCTGTTCAGAAGCAAGAATAGGGCACTGTGCTGAAGAAAATAGCAGAAAAACAAAACAAGAAAACAAACAACAATAACAACAAAAAGCAACAAAAAATCAGAACAGCAACAACAAAACTCCAAAGCTGGACGACTATTAAACATAAAATGGAAAATCTCCAAGCTTTAATTCCAGCTCCCAGGCTCTGTCCTTTTGATTATTTTTCGCCAGTCTATAAAAAAGCAGAAATAAAATTTTGTCTTTCATTAGATTCATCTAAATGAATCCCTTTCTGGGTGCTCCCTGCTTTTCTTACTCCCAGTGTAGCCAGCACCAGAAGAGCACCTGCTGACATGAGACAGATCAGGACAGAGAACAGGGTGGTCAAGGAAAACAAGCAAGAAAGTGGCTCTGAGGGAAACAGGGAAACCTATTCTCACCTCCCTATGTGTGGGCTGCCCTGTATCAGCAGGAATAAAGCTAGAGACTCCAAATGAATACATCACCTTGAGTGAAATGTAGCTGATTTCCTATGACTAGGAGTTAATGTGTATTAAGCTACTGTGCTCTGAAAACATTGTCATTTCAGAGAATGGAGCAGCCACAGGAAACAGACCACACAGAGTGCTCCAAAAACTGAAGACTATAGACTCAGTCCCTGCCAGGATCAAGGGGGAAATGTCTAGGGAAGGTCAATTTGATTTAGAGGGATTTATTTATATTTTTTTCATTTTCCCCTTCTTTTGAAAGCTCTATTAACTTCACATGGCTGAGTGGAGAACAAAGGAAACAAGTTTTTGCTTTTATTTTCCCAGGATGTGAAATGCTTTAGCACACAGAACTTCCAACAGATTTAATCAGGCATTTGAATGATTGCCCATACTGAAACCATGCATCTCAATATGAATTAGTAAAAATATTTTGATACACCCTTGATAGCTATCTTCTAAACTAAATTACACGAGGAACCACCTCAGGCTTTGGCAAGATCCTAAGGCAACTACAAGGAAAGAAGAGGGGGCAAAACGTATATTTGAAGATGTCTTCTTTCCATCCCATCTGGGGCTCCATATCTTGCTCATTTGTATAAATCCCAGAAGAGAGAGCAAGTGTGAGAGCGTGACTCACAGGAAATAGAGAGTTATGGGTAAAACTGAGTATGTTTGGACTTGGTTTGACCACATGACCCATTGCATATAAATAAATGAGGAATATATAAAAATCAAATATGTGTAGTCGGGTGAAAAGGTAGGCATCGTGAGTCAAAGCCTTCTACTCCAGTTAAAACTGCTCTTGGCATAGAACTGTGTTCTCAAGAAATAGTAACTTTTATCAACTAAGTCATCTCTTGTCTCATTTCTTCTTCCAAATCAGGTCCTCGAATTAAGTTATAAAAAGATTCGATCAACAGTATCACTTTCCCAATTTGTGTGTTAAGTGGAAACAGTTCTTAACACATCAATCACACAAACTTTAACTCAGAAGGAATTTATAGATCATGTCCTTCCCACTGACACTGACTTCAGTGTTTTCTGTTATTATTGAGAACAAGTCTTCCCACTCCAACCCAGGCCATAGGATCCTCCAAGTGCATACTCTGTCCAAGGATCAGATTAGCTGACAGGCATATACTTACTCATTGTTCGGTCCTCACAGCCAATAAGACAGGATCTTAAAGGCTTCTTTCTAAGGCACTTTGAGAAGCTTCAGACACAGCTTATGCTTCCAGGGACAGGCAATCGACTGTGTGATAGAGAGCATGCTTTAATCATTCCAGCTAATTCAGATAAACTGTTTTCTCCTGGCTTCAGCATTCCTTGCTCTTTCTCAAGCTTCTCAAGAAAGTATAGAATTTGCATTTGGGAAATGGCTTAGTGGGTAAGAGCACTTGCTACCTAAGCATGAGGACCTGAGTTTGAATTCCCAGTACCTACTCAAAATCCTGAGCACAGCCATACACACTCCCTCAACTCCAGTGTGAGGGGAAAGTGGGGCAGAGACAGAAAGCAGAATTACTGCTGGATTTGCTGGCCAGTAGCCTAGCTCCAGATTAGTGAGACACTCATTCTCAAGAGAACAAAGGCAGATACTAATCGAGCAGGGTAATTGATGTCATTTTCTGACTACCACACACATCTGTTTGTACACATGCACATATACCACAGACGCATACATGCATACACACATAAAAATGAAAAGGACATGAGTCTGCACTCCCTGCCCCCTGTCCTCAGTGCCTCTCCAGACCCCCTCATTCTGAAATATTGCATTTGCTCTGTCACCTATAATCTGCAAAAAGCAATGAATACCTTAAAGAAAAGTAAAACTTACAAATGCATAGTTACAAGAGAAATATCACACTGTGAAACAACCACATCCTTATTTACAATATCTTTTTATTGGCTACGTAGGGAAAATGGCCACTGGTTTCCTGCTGGTGAGAATCTACCCTGAGAAAACATGTTTAAAGGCAAATGGGCACAAGCATTGAGCTGTAACTCTGCCTACTCTTTGACTCAGCAGTATTCCCACTTCCAGGAATTGACCCTGAATAAACATGGGAGGAAATGTGCATTCAAGAATAACAACAATAATAAAATGACAATAATATTAACGTAGTAAGAAAGCAGAAAGCAATCCAAAGGTCCAATAGCAAGGAGTTGAGTAATTTAGGGAGAAAATCAGGTAGTGTCTCTGTGCCTGAAAACAGCTTGTTCACAAGATGTAAAACTCATGGAATGGGGAGGTGGTAAGTCAACATGCAAAGGTGTTTCTGCAGAGCCTGGCCATGGAGTTTGCCATGCTACCTAGACTCCATTCATAGTGGAGGGAGAAAACTTTCTCCTGCAAATTGTCCTCTGACATCCACATGCATGCTGTGGGATGTACACACACACACACACACACACACACACACACCTGCAGCCACATAGTACAAGCAATAAGAAATGTAAACAAACTTTACCTGCAATATGTAAATAAGGTACACAAAAATCTCTCCATATGTTTATGTGTAAATGTATATTAAGAATATATTTGTAAGTGCATGATTATGCATATAATGTTTAAGGAAAGATGGTCTAGAAAGCATGTAAATTATCCCATCTTATTTGCTATAATAACATACCTAATACTAGTTACTTTCAAGAGATAAGTTTTCAGCATTCAGTTTCAGAGGCTAATGCAAGGTCTGCTGGTTCCAATCATTCAGCCTCTGATAAGGGGCATCTTGATGAATTACTTCATGGCAGGCATGCCTTATATGGTGAGAACCATATAAGAGTGAGAGATCATGTGGCCAAACAAAACCAGAGAAAGATTCAAGGTTCAAGTCATTCTTTGGTGAAGCAACTCATTGTCCTAGAGACAAACAGTTAACTTCCAAAGAACTAAGTTAAATCTTTTCCAAAGTCAACACCATTATTACCAATCACTTCCTAGCACGTCCGTTTCTTAAAGGTGAAGCTACTTCTTACAGAAAACACTAGGGACCAATCTTCCTGCAGGTGAATCTGTGTGCTAGACTCCAATTGTATCTAAGTCACATCTCATGTTGTACAGTAATGTACAGAACAAAGCTGTTCAGAAATGTAGACAATGCTTTGAATTGTTTTGTCCCTTTGCGCTACCTGTCCTATGTTCATGGCATATGGTATCTTTGCAGTTTAGCCTGATAATTTTCCATTTTTCATTTCCTGATCTCAGTAATTGTTAGATATGAAAACTCCATAGGCTTTCTTAGTTTTACAGATTTTCGTTAGTTTGTTGAGTCAAAGGTCTATCAACTTGGATCACTGAGAAACTCACTATTTACCTCCTCAAAATAAATTCTATTAATCACTATTGCTCTTTATTTCCCATTTCTAAATCTATTTCCCACTTGTGAAAGACATTTTGCCAGTTCCAACATGTCCGTATTTTCCCAGTTACTTTTGATGTACAGTTGTCAAAGGCTTTTGAAAAATGAAGACTGATTCCATTTCAGCTGATCCTTCATCCAGGATGTACATGTACTTCTAAGAATTAGTGTATGGCCAGGGCACATGTGTACTTTAAGAATGTATATGTGGCTAGATGTGATTTCTCTATCAGGAAATGGCTTTGATTTCTTCACAGTGTGCATGACAAACACCCCTATTTTGATTCTTAAGTCCTCACTAATCTGACTACCTGTAGGAATTGAAAATAAATGCTTATTTTCACACCCTCTTTTGGATGTCTTTTCAGAGATATTAGGTATCTTCATACTAATTTCTTGTTTTTGGGTCCCCATTCTGTTCTCTGACATTTGAACACTGAGAAGCTTCAAAAATACCAGCCCTTACTACTTCCCATTAGCGCTATCTAACCGTTCAAGTAGACACAGAAGCATAAGGAGTCTGTGGAGGAATAGCGGTGAGTAAGCTTTCTAACAGATACTTGCTGAGAGTGGAGAACATTCCAAATACTCTACTTGATGCTGATAATACTTTTGTGAACACAGCAGTCAGGGACCCTTGCTTGCCTCTATTAATAAAACATGTAACCCCATGGACAAAATGTCAATATTATCACAGATATACATGGGTACTGACTTTGATAAATAGTCTAAAAGAATAAAAAATGCAAGGAGATATGAATGTAATCCCTCTATAAAAATGGCACTGTCTTGCAAAGACAATCAGATTCAAGGCTGAATAATTTTCAGAGGGCACTTCTACATAAGACCCCACGTACATGTGTGTCTTTTCTTCTGTAAATGGGCTGGCCCATTGATGTACCTACTCCTTCTTGACTAAACTCATGTTTAGTGCCCAGATCATGATTCTAAATATCCTAGACCTGGTCAGATGATCATATATGACAATAAAGAACTCATAGAAAAAGAAAAAAAAATCTGTGTCTTGAATGTACCAATCCAGATAGTGAGTAGCAAACAGAATGCCTCCATAACCAGAATACTCATTTTGGTGGTTTGAATGAAAATGACTCCCATAATCTCTTAGGTAGTGGCACTATTAGGAGGTACAGCCTCCTCAGAGTAGGTGTGGCCTTGTTAAAGGAAGTGTCACTGGGGGTGGGCTTTGAGGCTTCAGATGTTCAAGCCAGGCTCAGTGTCAGTCTTACTGCTGTCTTTGGATCAGGATGAAGAACTCTCAGGTACTTCTCCAGTAGTACCAAGTCTGCCTGCACATTGTCATGCTCCCTGCTATGATGACAATGGAGTAAACCAAAGGACTGCAAGTCCCCACAATGTGTGGAACTGTATTAAAGGGATGCAGCACTAGGAAGGTCGAGAAACAACTGCTTTAGAGACTCTGGTTCTTGATGCTTGTGTTGTAACAAGCGCCTCTTTTTGTTGCTCTCTTGCCACTAACACCACCCTTTTAAGTCATCTGGCAATGCCTCTGAATTAGTCAAGCAATAATAATGATGTCCTTTTGCTTCCAAAACAGATTGTGAATATGGAGTAAGCCAGCCATTTAAGTCCCTTAACTTTGTGCCTCTTGCGTGCCCTTACTGGTTCACCTTGCACTGCTTTGGTAGATAGAGAATCTATTTGTAACACCTAGAAAGCAACTCATCTCTGAATTGATGGAGGATACATACCTTTCTTATATATTTTATTCCATCTCCAGGAGTGCCTTCCCTTGTTTTCTGAGCTTTGAAACTACAGCCCTTGTACTGTGAGTTTACATAGATAGATATCTGTGTTGATATCTCCTTTCTGTAACTGGAGAAGCTTTACCTCTTCTGGAAAACAATATTCTAGTGAAAGAAAACTTCGGGAGGAAGGATATATACACTGCAACATAAACTGAGATGGAAAAAGTCCAACCAACAAAAATCTGCAATCTGTTATATGCTCAGGGTTACAGTGACATAACTGACAACCCAAATGTCTCTTTTAGGAGTCTATGATTCACTTCTTTCTGAACAAAAAATTTGGCTAAAAATATATAGATGAAATTGGTTCACATTTGCTTACATAAAAAAACATGAATTATCTGTTTGAATTTGTGGGCAGTATAGCCTTCAAAGGAAAGCCTGTGAGTTTTAAGAACAGTGAGTTCCTAAGGGTCTTCAGGTGTGTGAGAAGAACAAAAATTACACACTCAGATTTACTGTGTGGGTAGATTGGGGAGCTTATAGTTTAGGGTTATGTATTTTGCAGTTGCCTAGATTTAATTGACCTAGTCAACTCTAGTATTCTGATTTCATAAAGATAATTTAATTCCTTGTCCCCCTCGTCAGACGCTTTGCCATCTGAGCCTCCTCCCCACCCCAAGCACGCTGATATTTAAACGGAGACAGGAAGGACAGACACTCGCTCTAGCTTTCACACTGTGCCACACACAGTCACTCTGCATTCCATTAAGTTTTTGTAAAATAGACTGAACTCTTTTTCCCAGATTATAGACCTGTAGGTATGAGCATGGAGTCTTATAATCACATAGAAGTAGCCTGCTTCTTCCTTCCCTTGGTTCTACGGGTTCCTTCTAGATTATACCCAGGGTCATGTGAACCTTAGGGTCAAAAGCCTCATGCAACTTCACATTTGGAAAAATCCTATGTAGATGCCCATAAATGCCATGATTCACTTTACTATATAAGGCTTTTTTACATTACGGTTCTCAATTGTCTGTTCAGTCTTACCACTTGGTACCTTCATACTTCATTGTATCAGATATTCACAGTCTTGCCATTTTCTCTGCTGGGAATAGTTCCTCTTTCTGACATCCTTCTACATGTTAAAGTTTTGAACCTCATCACATCTACCTCCCTCTTTTGGCTCTATCATCTCCATAACTTGATATGGCTCTTAACTTCAACTGTTCAATGAAGTCTTTAAGTCATAACATCTTATAAGAGACAATCCGAGTTCCCAAAGATGGGTAGACACTGACTTTGTTATGAATTTCCTCCAAGGTGAGTGAACTCAGAGAGGCCTATCCAAGTCTTACAGTAAAGAGGGAATGGTTACTTCTTAGTCTTGAAGATCAAGAATCAGTACACAAAAATAATCAGGTGACGTTTGAATTGGGTACTTTCTAGGAGGACAGTTGGTCAACAAAAGATTCATGGAGAAGGAACATCAAATGATGCTAGAGTGTATGAACAGTTCCATGTAAATGGAGCTTAAGGAGCAGGCATAGAAAGGCAGAATATGAGACTACAGATGCAGGAGGGGGACACAGGATTTGGGCTTTAACTTCTGTATAGATAGGTACCAAATGGCTCTAAGTAGGTAAGTTACGTGGTAGGTTTTTGATGGAGGACATTGAGACCAAAGGATAGGTCAAAAATGAGAAGATCATGACAACAACCCTGGGAAGAATTAAAGAATATCAAAAATTAGAGCCAAGGAGAAAGGAGGGAAGGAGACAACTGGCTCTGATTTAAAGGCTGAAATACAAGTTGTTGGAATCGGTTATATGCAGGGGGTTTCAGGAAGGAGAGCTAGAGGAAACCTCACTCTCCAGATCATGTGTCGGGTGGTGGTGGAAAAAGATCCCCAGTTCAGTCCTAGGCAAAGTGAGTCTGAGGAATCTGTGTGAGCCTTTGATGTGCCCATTTCAGCCCTGAGCAAAGTGAGTCTGAGGAATCTGTGTGAGCCTTTGATGTGCCCATGCCCATCTTCCAAATGGCTTACGTTTAAAGCTGGGTTAGGAGTAGGGGTGGAAAAAATAAGACAGAGGAGGGAGAAAAAAGAGTCCACATAATCCCTCATTCATTTGTTCTGATTCCAACATTGAGGTTTTTAGAGCAAGAGGTTTGAAACTACCAAAATAAACAAGTAATTGCAAAGGAAGGAAGAAGTTGCCTTCTCATAGTTTGAATATTTCATGATAGCTCCCAAATGGAAACCTTTCTAAACAGTTCTGCTGAAGGTAGAAGGGGGAAGCTGAAACTTTTTACATGTTATAGCTTCATATAAATTGCATTTTAATTCTTACAATACGCCTCCATAAATTGGTGTCATTATCTCAGTTTTATAGATGTGGGAGCTCAAAGCCCATGGAAGTTAATAGAATTTCTCTAGCACCCCAGATGGAAATGGTAGAAGCTACTTCTCAATCTACAGCTGTGTAGTTCTTCACTCCAGATTTCTTCCATTACATGATACTGGATGTCAATTACTCAGGGAATAGTTTGGCTTCGGAAACGAGACTCACGAAAATAGCTAATTATAGGAAAACTGAAGGGATTCCTTGTCCGACAAGCTGTCCCATATTCTAAAGGAGAATTCCTGTACAAGAGTATTCCTGCCAATGTCAGAGACTCAGTTACACAAATGATCACACTTATCTTCTTCCATCCAAGAAACTCTTCTTATATTGTGTTAAGTGAAATCCAGTCAGTCAAACAACAAACAGATCGGTGAGAAAATACAGTAAGAGGGAAATCCCCTTTCAGGTCTGCAAATGCAGTCCTTATATCCATCTTTATTTAGACAACCAGCGCCAGTACCAACTTCTGGTATTCTTCAACAAGGCTACAAATTTTTTGTCCTAATAGGACCAGCTGACTGCAGAGACCAAAGGCTTTCTCTTGGAACTGCTGTCTTAAAAGACCAAAATACCATTTAAATTAAAAACAAGTACTATTTAATAAGTAGCTTACTAGATTCTCATTTTCTGATGTGATTTCTTCTATCCAACATGGTACCTTTTCCTCAGAAGTTTCAGGCAGCCTTCACATGACCTTGGGAAGATGTGAGGGGTGAGGGGTGGCTGCTTGCAAAACAATTTACATTTGCTTAAGAGCGCTAACCACACTCTACAACATATGTCAAAATTTTAAAGAGAACAGAACTTCTTTGCTCTGCACAATGTATACAGTTCCTGGTCTTTGATGTTTCTGTTTCTGCCCCTTTATTTGTACAAAATTGTCTGGTTTAAAGAAAAAACTTTTATGTCTCACAACTGACCTGTCAAACATTATTTTAACTTAAAGAATAGCTGACTCCATGCAGCAAACCTGGAAAAGCCCATCTAAAACCAATCTCCTATTATGTATGTGTATTTTATATATTTAAATTGAGGGAGCCTGCACTAAGGCTCTGGTGTATAACGGTGATTGAGTGTAGACACACAAGCAGCAGCCGTCACGTCTTCTGCTATGTCCAGTGCTTGTGGCTCAACAGGTTCAAATGGAAATGTAAGTATCCTTTTAACATGATTTCTCCAGTTCTGCATCCTCATAGGTATAGAACAATCTTCTAACTCTGGAGTCAATGGAATCAATCTAACTCTCTTTAAAATGAGTTGACTATTTCTTCTGGAAAACATGTCCTTTGACTCAGTCAAAATTCCTGCACCGTATCCACCAATCCCCACGTTGTTCCCATTGTTTGACAAGTATTGACTTGATTTCCCCTGCCCAGGGGTGTCACCCTCAAGAAAGGGTGGTTTGAAGTATTTCCTAACAGCTTTGCTGAGGAGGAGGTCACAATGCACAGACATGCTGTGTGACTTACTGAGCTTGGAAGCCTGGACATCAGAGGGAAGGAAGTAGGGGAATCTACACAAAAGGAGTGCTGTCCATGATTAAACCCAGTGGAACGGTTGAGGAGGAAGTGATGCCTGCTTCCATCCATCAGAGCAGAGTTATGCCAAGAGGCAGAAGGTAGTGGAAGATGCTATAAACAGACACTTATGAGTGTTTAAAAGCTCTGGCATTATCATCAATGCCACTTTTTCCATTTATCGCCTGTGACTGTTATTCATTGCGTCTGAGAATACTGGAGAATTATCTTGTATTATTTGCTGTTGTGTGGGTTACTTTAATTGATAACAGGTGCAATCAGAGCTTGCAACACCCGTCTTTACCTCAGAAGTGCTGAATAAGCCTCTGCTGCTGGGATGATGATAAATGAGAACACAAAAATAAATCTAAGACTTAACAAAAATACGCTAACAATTGAGAAACGTTTCCCTTGGAATTGTCCATATTTTATTTTGAGGATTCAGGCTAGAAAATTTGAAGCAAATTCTTAATTGTAGTCCCTGGATTCCAGTACTTTTCTCTAGGAGACCAAGTGTCTTGGCTTCTACTCTCTAATGGTAGCAACTCACTTTAAAAAAATATATATATATATATACACACACACACACATACATACACATACAAACACATACAAACACACACACATATGTTTACATTTAATTTATGTATATTTATCTGGCTTTTGTGTGTTTATGTGTGGAACATGTGTTATATAGATGCTCACAGATGTCAGAAGAGAGAGTTGGGCCCTCCATCACTGGAATTACAACTGGTTGTGAGTCTCCATATAGGTACTGAGAATCTGGGAACCGAACCTGATTCTTCTGCAAGAGTAAACTGAGAAGTCTATCTAGTCCCTATAGCAACCTTAAAGACCCCCAAAACATGTGTGTGTGTGTGTGTGTGTGTGTGTGTTTATGTGCATGTGCATGTGTATGTGTATGTGCATGTGTATGTGTATATGTATATATATTTGCTATTACAATTTCAATAAAACCAATGACCCACTCCCTCCAAAGACAAAATGAAAGTGCCAGTAATGTCAAGGTCAGTATGCTTCAATTAGAACTGAACACCCCCTGAAATTTCCACTATAGGGTGACCTATATCATTCCCAAATACTTCACACTACTTTTGTTTGAAATTTCACTTGGATATAAACATCTTTATTGTTAATATGTTTATTGGTTGAATATTGTCATGACAGGGACACAGGTTGAGAGAAAACAAATAAAAAGCTTAGCTTGCTGACCTGCTGTCTCCCCAGGAGAGGGAAAATATGCCAGTCTGGGAGTCTAGGAAGGCCTGGGCTCCACCAGCCATGCTATTCATTGCTCTAGCCAAAGAGGGAACACCAGTGAGGAACAAAGGAGCTCCAGTCAATACAATCACATAGGGTCAAACAGATAAAAAGAGGCTACCATGATGCCAGACTTGTCTTCACAGGACTGACAGGAGTGCTGAGATTTTGTGGGAAAGGGAAACAAGTTTGCACAGTCCCCAGGCAGATTATCTCAGGCAGGTTGGAGGGCAGTGGTTGGGCTTTATCTCCTTTATGCTTCTGGGAGGTGGTTCCAGAGAAATCATTATGACTGTGGCTGATAGAAGAGGGCTATCTAGTTCCAGAAACATGATTGATTGTTTCTGCTCCGAGGTAAAGCCTCAGGGCCATTATGGGCCAACTGCTCCCACTTGGAAGATGATTTCATCATAAATGATCAGCTTCGTGAGACTTCCCTTACTGGAAGGGAGTCTTGATCCTTGTCGTAAAGATTTTTATCAGTTCTGTCCACCCTAGAATCCAATGTAACTCCAGAAGGCAGTGTGTAGGCAGGAAGTAAAGGGGAAAAAGAAACAGAGGCAAACGGGTGTGACTTAGACCAACTACTGAGTTCTCTTTACCACATTGTCTTGCCCCTCCCCCAAATCACTGTTCTTTGAAATAAAGGAATATAAAAATAAATATTTTAGATTTTCCTTATTATACATTTAACATTCAAATAAATAAATATGGACCCTAGTGAAAGAAAGAACTTACTTCAGAGGCAGCCACTTATATGTGTACGCTGTTGAAAAGACTGCGGTTAAGTGCTGAGTTATTTACTGTTTCAGTTAGATAATTCATTCATTTGACAATGTATTCGTTCATATGTCATACATCAGTCCTCCTACTTCAACATCAGTCTCTTTCAGCTCTGAGTTAAAATAGTATTAACATCCCAAATGAACTCTCTCAGTCATGCGTCTGTACCCTAAACTTTTCTTACTATAACCATTCTGTCTGGCTGGTACTCAAATGTGTTCACCATAATATGTTAGGGTAGAACAGATGCCTCAACAGTTAAGAAGTCATGACTCTCTTAGAGAGGATCCAAGCTAATTCAGTGCTCAGTACCAACATCAGGGGGCTCACAGACACCTGTAACTACAGCTTCAGAGGGACCCTGTGCCTCTAGACCCTGAAGTCACCAGCACTCACAGAAAAACACCCACACATTGGTACACACGCTCGTACAATTAGAAAGGTAAAAATAAATCTTTAAAAAATTAAACGATGATTTCTGTACTTTCTACTTATTAACAGGTATTTTGATCTTGGCTCTTTTTGTTGTTGTTGTTGTTGTTGTTTTGTTTGGAGAAAGAGATAGAGAACCTGGAGTTGGATGGGGAGGGGGTGGGAAGGATCTGGTAGTGGAGGGAAGGAGAAACATGATCAAAATATACTGTTTGGGAAGAAACAATTTTAAGTAAAAAAAAAATTCTGAAAGACCTACTGCTTAAACAAGAGGAATTTATAATTATAGAGAAGTTTGTCATCTGTAACAGTTTCCACTGTGGCTTTGAGAATGCGTGAGTGTACTAGTAATTTTAAAACTATCAGTTACACGTTTATCCCTCTCACTGTCCCTCTGTAAAGGAAGTCTTCCCTCCCATGTCCCTTTAATGTCCACCTTCACAGCTTTGACTCTAAGCGACTGTGCCTGAGGAATTACAAAATGATTTACCTTTGCCCCCTTTCCTGTAAACAGATCCAATGAGTTGATTTTATGATTACTTAGCATCAGTAATTCTTGATATAGATGACTTAACCTACATTATCCTTACATTTGTCTGTTGGATCTTTCCCAACAGGAAACTGCTTACAATGTACTACACATGCTAATAAATTTGGTTCTCCATTGCTCTTGTAGAACTACTGGGATCCCATTTAAAATGAATACTTTCAACATCTTCCATTCACACTCTGATTTCTCTTCTAGGTAGACTTCTGTGAACCACTGAAGTACTTGTTTCTTTTTATTTTCAAATAAAAAATGGGACAATAGAACATACTAATAATTCCCTAGACAGGAACTCCCTGTCAAGGGGAGGGGGGAGCCAAGTGCTTTGGTTTATGCTCTGTGACCATCTCTAAGTGAGTATGTTCTGCCTCATATCCAGCCTCAAGTTGCTTTTGTGCAACAAGAGAAATTCATTAAGGATGTAAAAACAGAAGTGAATTTTAATGAAAATAAATACAAGATGATGGGACTTAAGGTTTCTAAGAAATATTCAAGAGAAATGAAAAGTAGTTTAAAAACGGAGGAGGAGTAAAGATGTCTACCATAGACTCAACAGCCTTGTAAAGTAACAAAGAAGATAGATTAAATGATATGCTAATGACCTGTGAGTGCTTAATCAAGCTAGCAGAAAATGCACAGAGCTAGACATAAGCCTGACAGTTAGAAGACCTTGGACTCTGTGCCAACCTCTGAGCCTGTGGCTTATGTGGCTACACTGCCAGTATTGTTTATATAGAATACAATGGACCAGTGCAACTCTGACATAGCTAAAACACAATTGTCTTTTATATCCTATTGTCTCTTTAAAATGAATTCAGTGACAGCGCCAGGAAATTTACTAGAATCACTAATTAGGTATGGCTTCAGAATGAAACCAATATATCTAAATTCTTCATATTTCTATGTACTAGTAAAGACTCTAAAAAGCGAACCAAGAAAACAATACCATCAGAAAGAAATGCAAAGAAATAAACTTAAGCAAAGAGGTGACAGATATTTATGTTAGAAAATGGAAGACATGAATGGGGGAGACGAAAATGGTGGGAACGGGGTTCTTTATTCATAGAATAGGAAAATCTATTTTGTTAGTAGTTTAGTACTACCCAGAGTGACATACAGATTCAAAATAATTCTATCAAAATTCCTATGAGTTAAGTACAGTAACACATGCCTTTAATCTCAGCACTTGATAGACAGAGGCAGGTAGATGTCCATGAGTTCCAGGCCATCCAAGATTATCAGGAAATCAGCAACAGAACTCCAAAGAGAAAAGCAACCCACCCAACTCATTCTTTCCTATATTCCTTGTTGATTTCTAGCTACCTAACTGGTTCTAGGTCCACCCTAGAGACATCCTCTTCATATTTCAACATGAGAAAGCCTAACCATTGGGTCTCCACACCATAAATAAAAATGAAAGATTTACACCCAAGTATGAAGCTATCATCAGGATATCCCCAAGTACCTATTTATTTGTCCACGTCACTTTTCACATTGGAATCAGCCCTTGTCAGTAACAGCTGTAGACTCACTTTAACAAATTCAACTCATTTCCTAGAGATCATACATGAAGGACACTGGCCAGGAGGGACTGCAGCATACTAGAAGGGAAAAAAAAAACAAAACAGGCCTCTGAAACAGTGGATGCTACCATGAGGGCAGGAACAGCAAGTCTTCTTGGAAATTTGAACACCTATTTATGTTTTATATCAAGTCTCCATAATTGTTGATGTAGTCCAAAATTGCTAAAAAATATTTGTTCAGAACTTATACTAAAATATGCATAGGATAGAGTCACAGGGAAGAATGCCACTCCATGAACATGCAGCGGATTCCCTCAGCCTTGCTCAGCTGTCACACTCACAGGTGTATTTGCCGACAGAGTTCAGACAAGGAGAAGAGAGCTGAGCATCACAAATCACTGCTTCTTTCCCCTGAAGCATTTACAGAGGAATACTAGGAACAGGACTGGGCGTTGATATGGAAAAGTGTGAGTGTTGGGTGAATGTTCTTTAGCTTTCAGGATGCATAGAAGCTATTTTCCACCTTCCTTGTGTATTAAAAACAGTCAAATAAGTCAAGCAACGGGACAAGTTTCCTCTAATCACACTGACCCATGACTAAGCATGCTTCTCTTTCTGCTTTGCTTTTCTTTACTTGAGTGCTCAAGTGCTGGTGCTGATGCAAATGTCAAAGGTCACCATCTACAAAGGAGTTACTCTCCCCTTGGCTGATGTATTTGCAACCCAATTTCAGAATACTTTTTTTACAGATGCCTTGAACCAACAGAGCTTAAGCTGCTGAATCTTAGAGCTCATTCAATGAAGCCCAGTGGAATATTATACTGTGCATAGAGGTGCACCTCCACAGATGACCACATTCTTTTGCCAGAGCACAGCAAAAAGAAGAATGTTTTAGGCAGTGATAACCGGAAAATAAAGATGGGACATTCATTTATCTCTCAGACTACTTTTGCTTGCATTTACATTTTAATGACAACATGTTGAAAATTCAGAGAAGACATGGCTATGACAACCATCCATACAACAAGAAGATAAGATTTCCCACCATAACTGTTATTAATAAAATCATCATTTATTATAGTCACTTGTTACAAACACCCTGAGGAATCTCCTAGACCATACTACTGCCCAGCCATAGCTCCACTTGAAACTAGAAAGCTGACATGTTTTGTTGGTGAGTAATACAGGCAAAGTGTGTTAGCAGTCTGAACCTACCTTTTTTATTATATCAACAAATTAAATCAAACCGTTTGTCAGAGCCCGAAGAATGTTAAAGCTTTTGTGAGAACACAAAGCATGATGCTGACATCAGTTTACTAAGAATATGACCAGACAAACCCAAATTATAGTTATGACAAGTTGAGGCTATTGGAGTATATGAATGAACTGTAAGATCTGCAAGCTGTCTACGCCCTGGATCAAATTTTATGTCCCCAATTTTAGTCCTAGAGAATCTGAGTTACTCTCAAAAGAAATGAAGCAAGACAAAACAAATAGCTCTCAATTTAATTACACAGTAATTAAGTATAGAAATAAAAACTGAATTATCCAGAAAAAAATAAAAAAGGAAAAAAGAGCTGCGCAGTGGTGGCACACGCTTTTAATCCCAGCACTCGGAAGGCAGAGACAGGTAGATTTCTGAGTTCGAGGCCAGCCTTGGTCTACAAAGTGAGTTCTGGGACAGCCAGGCTACACAGAGAAACCCTGTCTCGAAACAAACAAAGGAAAAAAAAAAGGAAAAAAGAAAGAAGGAAAGGAAAGGAAGGAAGGAAGGAAGGAAGGAAGGAAGGTAGATAGATAGATAGGCAGGACAGACAGAATGAGCCATAACCTTAAAATACAATAAAGTCGCCATTGAGATTCTGTTCAGTGACCTCTAGTACACTCATTGCATCACAAGAGAGTGTGCTTTTAATTACATATGCTATGCTACATCACAAATAATCCAAAGTAGAAGTTAAACAAGACTCAGAACATGTTCAAGAGCCTGAGAAGCACCTGCTTCTCACACACCAGTCAGTGCCTAATGCAGTGCCTAAGCAAAACACCAGGCATCTTTGGCTGGCAGATGATTCCAGAACTCTGAAAGACATAGTAGAGTGCCTCATCTGCTCATGAGAAAACCATAAGCAACACAAACAAGAACAAAGAACTCTGCTGAGTGTCATCAAGGTGCCACAGGATAACAAACTCTGGGATCCTAGTCTCTGAAACAGTACACTTTATCACAGGATGAAAGGAACATTGATTCTGGCTCAGAGGGAAGGAAGAGTCCCATGGTAAATCTGCAGGGTCTCTGTCTCTTCCCTTTTAGAGAGGGCTGGCAAGACAGGCCTGGAAATAAGTCCTGGTCTTTTCATACCTAAATGGAGGCAGCAGAGTGTTGCAAGTTCTAAGTCAGTTACCAAATCATTTTACTGGCCATAAGTGACCGACTCTCCATCGGCAACTTGCCTTGATCTGAAGAGAATGCCAGGAAATACATACACTGGAAAAATAGATAGCTTTAAGTTTGGGTCAATACTGAAGAGAAAACCATTCTCAGCTGACACTTCCTCCATATGAGAACTAGAGCTTAGGGGAAGGACAGAGGAGAAGTCAGAAAACCTTATCTGCAGATTTAGCTGTGGCCCTGGAATAGGACCTGACTATGGAGCTTTCTCTTAGAGCCATTTCAGAGCAGGCTATTTTCATCCATTCTTACAGAGAGCTAGAACTGAAAAAGACACTTCTTTTTAGAAAACAAATCCCAATTTCAAAGAGAGTCTCTGCAATATTTCCAAATTAAGCCAGACTGAGAATGGCAATTTCCTTCATCTTAATTTTGAGGGAGCTCTGTTACAATCTTGACAAGAAAATGTCATCAAACACACCAAATTAATGTTTATAAGGCTGCCCATTTTCCACCAATGCAGTTTGAGAAACTCAGAGTAAGTTTAATTTTGTTGAATTTGCTGACTGTTGAGTCAAGAAGGATTTAATGAGTATATGTGACACACATGAGTTAACTAATATGAACAAATATCTCAATAATTTCATCAAGTAAAAATAATTCTTAAAAGACTGGTTTAACAAAAATATTTTAAAGAGTTTTGTGTTCTGTCCATGTAACTTACCATTGATTAAATACAGCATAATGCATGCTCAGAAGTGAAGGCTTAAAATAACAATTTAAATAATAAAGTAAATAAATACTAATTAAAGCAGAATACAAAAGCAGTGACTCCAGACTCCAAGCTCACTTAAATTATTAACGACAACGTATGTCTTAAAGCTGTGGATGTACATTGAAAGCTACTGTATGTACTGTATACATCTGCATACCTAGTACCAGAAACACGTAACTAGCATAGCTAAATATTCCTTTTCACTCTTCGTTGTAAAAAGTTAACAGTTGTTGGAGTATATTTAACAGCAGTATGTAATGCAATTGTTTCCATATCAAAATTGTAATTTAAAACAGCAGGTGTAAATTGATGGTGTTAAAGGAAACTCTGCATCTCTAAATGACGTTTGACTACACACTGAGATCAAATCCACACCTGATTTCTAGCTCTTTAAAATGACTTGGGGGAGAGTTAAATAACAACATGAGCAGGGGCAGCTGCAAAGCAGAACTGACTGGTTCAAACACCTCATGATTATAGCTTCTTCAATTGTGGGTATTGAAGGGAAAGATATATTTACTACAGCCAGAAAATGGAAAGGAGAAACCTGTAGCCAAGTGTTGTCACATTAAAAACAGAACCAAGCTCCAGTTTTTCCTTCAAGTGCATCAAAGATGCTTCACTTACTGTAAGTCCAAGCTGCCTGTGATCTGCTTCATTTAAAAGCCAGAACATTTAGGCTGGGCCCAGACACACGTTTTCATTAGCTGCAGATTTAGAGACTGGAAAATCCCATGTCAGCTGTGAATGGAGATGTTCAAGAACGTATGGTCGGCAGAGATGTTCAAGAAAGTGTGGTTAACATTGCATTCTGGGAAGGAATAGCAATAACTTTCAAAAGCCAGAGTCTTTGTCCAGAAAGAAGACTTTTCATGGCAAAGCACCACAAAGAGCCAGGACATTTCCAGTAGGTTTGTTGTTATCAGGATTGTTGTTCTTCTTACCATCTAAGACACTGTGTCAGTCAATAGTTATCTGCTAGACTAGGTACTGGAGAATGCCTACCATGATTAGATAACTAAGAATGACTTGCTTATAAAGCATGGGAAATTGCTGATATCTTGTAGATGCACATTCAAAAGTAGCATGAAAAAGACAAATACGGAGAGTCTCTGATCAAAAGCAACAATAACACCCTATGAACTTTATGGCATTCCTCTCTGAAGACTTCAAAGCCTCTGATAAATTGTGTCATGAGCCAGTCCATAGACAGATAGGGAAAATTCCATTTTCCTTACCACATGGGCATAATATCTGAAAAGATAAAAGGAGTGGCTTTGCTTCAGTAAAAGGGACCCCATATAAATCTAACAGGATGCTTCCAACTAGAGCTGTGTCATTAGCGTAACCAATAAAGAAAGAAATATAAAACCATGTATTTTCATAGTCACCATGATAATCTTTACACACTGAATGTCCAGTGCCCTCACACAACCAATCAAGCCTCCCAATTCTCTAAAAAAATCTGCTCTGGTCCTTTGATATCTTAATGCAAATCTTTAGTGGATCCACATAGTCCTGATTAATGTACTAATCCACTCACTGGTGTTCTTCAATTTATGTGACTCCTTGTCCATTGATTGATCCTTCCATCAAATATATTCTGCAACTACAATTTACACTGTCAGGCCTCCACAATGCTCAATGTCTGTTGTAAAGAAGGAAGATGTCAAAGCTCTTTTACTTTTTCCCATCCGTCATCGCCATTGTTAATGTTGATACCTGATAATCTGATTGTTTTCAATTTGGAATTTGGAACTAGAGATGTAGCACTTCTCCAGCATGAGTGAGGCCATCGTGTACTAAAAAGATAAATTAAAACTGGCCTGGGGTCTTTAATCTGACCTTCAGAGGAGTCTGACATAAGAGGAACAATCACAAATTCAAAGCTGGTCTAAGCAAGCTTAGTGGTAGGGCATTGGACTAGCACCCATGAGAATGTATGTTCAACCTCTAGTTACACAGAGAGATGTGCATTTCCCAGCAAGGTGGAACATGCACGTTAGATATCTTAAGAATGAATTGGCAAACCTTCTAAGACAGTGAATCATTAGATCTCTGTCGTTCCACAGAGCTTTGCTATTTCCATGGAATACTTATTACATTAAAATTACATATAGGGGGGTTGGGTATTTAGCTCAGTGATAGCAAGTCTAACAAGGGCAAGGCCCTGGGTTCAGTCCTCAGTTCTGGGGGGGGGGGAGACAAAATAATAAAATTACTCTTTTGTATTTTTACTGGTGGTGCTGGAAATTGAACCCAGGATTTAGTGCATGCCAAGCAGGTACTCTACCCTCAGCCTAAACCCAAGATTTTAGGCATCAGAAGCATGTATATGGTTTTCTATAAGAAATGCTGAAGGCATTTACAGAATGTCAAGATGTCAAGTTGGCTTTGTTTATTACCTGTAAGTAACACAACTTCAACTCCAGGGGATCCAAGAATCTCTTCTATTCTGGCTTCCATGGACACATCCAGACTTGCCCAGAAGCATGTAATTAAAAATAAAATTATATACTCTATATGTAAATTCTATTTTCTCTTCGAACACATAAATATGTACTGTTCATTTATTCTTCTGAAGTTGACGTTATTCTAAGTGTATTCTCAGTGTCAAATGTTTACCTAGCTATAGCATTTTCAGGGATCTTTTCAACTTAAAACAATGCTACCTATGCGAACTCACCTAGAAGCTCTACCAATAGCCTTTACTGATGCATTTAGAGAAAGAAGAGGATTTAACATCCTTGTAACACTTGCTCTACAGACTCATTTCCACCATCCCAAAGCTACTATCAAACAGCCTTACATTTTTAAATTAATCTTCATGACTAGTTTTGCATGCTGTCAGAGAGATTTGCCAATTCTATCTTTCACTAGTGGCTATCATCTGATACTCAAATTGTTCTTTTTAAAAGATCTCACAGTGGTGGGTAGACAGAGCAGATAACTTTTTAAAAAGTAGCTGATCCTGAGTGCTTTCTCTATAGAAACTGCATTTACTGTGCTACATTAATGACACTTAACATGATACACAGTTCCATATGGATTAAATGAGCTAATGTGACCTGCCTTTCAGTTGCATATGGGTCAGTTGGCAAAAGTTATGTCATCTTTATGTTGTTTGTAGATGGCACAAGATCCTATGAGTCTCTAACATTATGAGTGAGATTTATTTAAAATTGATTCTTTTCATATAATATCTTCTAATCATGGTTTTCCCTCCACCAACTTCTCCCTGATCCTCCCCACATCCCCCTCTCCAAAATCCACACCCGATCTTGATCTCATTAGAATACAGGCGGGCACCTAAAATAACAATATGACAAAATAAAAACAAACAAACACAGAAAAAAGGAAAGCCAAAGAAAAAGCACAAGAAACATATTCAGATGCAGAGACACACACTTACACACATACCCCCCCACACACACACAGAAACCCTATAGAAACACAAAGCCAGAAACCATAATATATATGACACAAAAGACCTGCAAAATGAAAAAAACCAATAAAGCTTGTTTTTGCTAACTTTTCAAGGCATGGGTCCTGTCCTTAAGAGTGGTCTGTATGCCCTTTGAGATTCCACTGGGAATTTCATTTGCTAATTTTTCATTTTCAATGGCTATCAACTTGGAGATTGTTTCTTGGTTAGGGACGAGGGCTTGTGTTCACTTCCCCTCTCAGCACTGGGAGCACATGTGGTTCAGACCCATGCAGCCATGGTCTCTGTGAGTCCTTATGTGCATCGATCTGCTGTGTGTAGAAAGGCTGATTTCCTTGGTGTCACCCAACCCCTTGACTCTTAGAATCTTTCTGCATCCTCCTCTTCAGGGTTCCCTGGGCCTGCAGGGATTTGATGGAAACACAAGAAGGACTTTTATTTGCCAATGTGTTACACAGCAGCATTGTTTAGTCCAGAGCATTCCAGCACATTTCAAGCTGATGTACTCTAAACTGTGATGTTTTAAGTATGATGATGAAAACTTTTAACTGTCAATAAAAGCATCACCATGTCCTTGGATAAATAGGATGCACTGTAAGTCACATATTCTGATACGAAATGAGTGGAAGCCATTGAAGTCGAGGAAGATAATGGTTTAAAGAACGCTGCGTGCCAATGGAAGTTTCATCATGTTCCAGCCATGCTTCACGTCTAAGTCAAGGAAGGAAGAGGAAAATGGTCTGTAGGACTGTGCTACACATTTACATCGTAGAGATGCAATAGAAAAAGAAATATCTCAAGAAAGAGAGCCTCAGAGAAGAGGGATTCCCAAATCTTTCTACTTCCAAAGACATCACGCACTATTTAGTTTTATTATCTTAATTGTGTCATATATTCAAATCATATTCTTTTCCCTCCCACAGCTCCTCCCACTTCCTCTTGGTGCCTCATACACACACTCCTAGTTGCAACCAATACCTGCCAAGAAAGGGAAACTTGCTGTCTTCCCCCAGTGGGGTCTCACTGGTTATATCAGAACTACACTAAAATGTACACACCTACTTTTTTTAACATGTAGGACATGCTCTGAAGTATGCAGAGGAAGGATGGGAGGGACTTGGGTGAAGAACTCCTAATTTGTTTAGTAAGTCTGATAACTGTGTAGACCTACTGAGACCATCAAAAACTGTACAACTCATTCTAAACAAAACAGACCCAGAACAGACTATGCCACGTGTGCCTGCTTCTTTGGCATTTGTCTTGGGCAAAACAACGTTGTAAGTAAGCTGCTGCCATGGGTCTCCTCTTAGAGTTCCATTTGTACACACATGACATCAGGCTCACCTAGACTTAGAGAGCCAGAAACAGTTATTATTTTAATAATCTCCTTCACTTATCCCTGAGGTAAATCAAACCGTTGATAAACTGCTCTAAGGAAAACCATTTGTGTAAGTTGTGCCTAAGCACTGACATACATAAAACATATACAAGGAGCATAAAAGGCTAAGTTCTGATTCAGAGGGCAAAAGATGCTGTTTATATGTTTTTATTAAGTAAAATTAATTATTTCTTGGTTCTTGTATCTTTATGCTTTTTTGAAAATATAATCATTTACTTCAGTGTTGATCACTGCTGTTCATTTTGTTGTTGTTATTGTTGTTGTTGTTGTTTTTATTTTTGTGGGAGGTAAGGGCATTTTTACATTTTTAAATTTTACTTATTCACTTTACATCCTGCTCACTGCTCCCTCCCAATTACCCCCTCCCACAATTCTTCCCCCACCCCTCCCCTTCTCCTCTGAACAGATAGGATCCCCCAGGCATCTCCCCGCCCTGGCACATCAAGTTTCTGTGAGGCTAGGTGCTTTCTTTTCCACTGAAGCAGACAAGGCAACCCAGCTAGAACATATCCTACATACAAGGCAACAGCTTTTGAGATAGACCCATACTCCTGTTGTTTGGGAACTACATGAAGACCAAGCTGAACATCGCTACATATGTGTGGGGAGGCCTAAGTCCAGTCCCTGTATGTCCTTTGGTTGGCGGTTCAGTCTCTAAGAGCCTCAAGGGTCCAGGTTAATTGGCTCTGTTGGTCTTCCTGTGGAGTTTCTATCCTCTTCCAGGCTCCAATCCTTCCTCCTTTTCTTCCATTAGAGTCCCCATGCTCTATCCACTGTTAGGTTGTGGGTTCTTGCATCTGTCTGAGTCAGCTGCTGGGTGGAGCCTCTCAGATGACAGTCATGCTAGGCTCCTGTCTGCAAACATAACAGAGTATCATTAATAGTGTCAGGGATTGGGCTTGCCCATAGGATAGGTCTCAAATTGGGCCTGTTATTGGTTGGCCATTATCTCAGTCTCTGCTCTATCCCCCATCCCTACATTTCTTGTAGACAGGATAAATTTTGGGTCAAAAATTTTGTGAGTGAGTTGGTGACCCTATTGCTCCTTTGGGATTCCCGCCTGGCTACAGGGGGTGGTCTCTTCAGATCCCATATCCATGATACTGTGAGTCACAGTTAAGGACACCCCATTGATTCTTGGGTGCCTTCCTTATCCCATGTCCAGGTCTCTTCCTGGACATGATAGACAGATCAGCAAAAGTATCAGCCACAGTATTTGCAAAACACACTGTCCTACCTCCCCACCCCTGTCAGTTGCAGATTTCTATTTATTCTCATGGCTATCTGGCCATCCCATCTGTCCCTCCCCACACCTAATGCTGGAAACCCCCACTACTCTCACTGTCCCCTCTCCCACCTAGCTTCTTTGCTCCATCTGCCTCTTATAACCATTTTATTCCCGCTTCTAAGTGAAATTCAAACATTTTGCTTGTGCCTTCCTTCTTTTTTTAGCTTCATTGGGTCTGTGGAGTATAGCATGGATATCTGAATTTTATGGCTAATATCCACTTATCGTGAGTACATGCATGTCTTTTGGGAGTGGCTTATCTCACTCAGGATGATATTCTCAAGATCCATCCATTTGCTGGCAAAATTCATGATGTCTTTGTTTTAATAGCTTCGTAGTATTCCATTGTGTAGATATACCACATTTTCTTTAGCCAGTCTTCAGTTGGGGGAAATCTAAGTTGTTTCTAGTTTCTGGCTATTACAAGCACTACTGCTATGAACATATTTGAGCAAGTGTCTCTGTGAGATGGTGGAGCACCTTTTGGGTATATGCCCAGGAGATCATCATTATTTTTATCCTTTTTCTTATACTGTGTTGCTAAGAAATGCAAGTTTCATTTCCTTCTGTACTCAGCTATTTTGGAGTAAGCCACATGTATCCCACATTTTGGTGACATTTGGTGATCATCAAATGACTACATTGGAATGGAAAACCAGAAGAGGTATCCCAGCTCCCAGGCACAGTCACTCAAAAGCTTTCGATTCATTTGCAATCCAGAATTGTAGGTTCCATTAGAGGAATGATAGCTTTCTCATGCCAAAAAAAATAGACAGATCAGCAAGAGTATCAGCCACAGTATTTGCAAAACACACTGTCTTGACAACCATTCTGTCTCAACTGCCATGCCTGTTTTCTCTTTAATAAGTTACTAATATTTATTTATTGGATCAATAGTATATGTTATAAAATTCTTCATTAGTAAAATTAGTAAAATTATTTTACTAAAGGTCATTGTTACAAATTATCTTTCTCTAAGCATACTGGTAAATTAGTCCAGAATAACACCCTTCTGGTTACTTTCATTCTTTCAAAACCAGTAGTTTGTCTTGACTTGAGGATGAATTGATGCTAAGTAAAGATCTGCCAGAGACAGAGCCGTACATAGGAAGGGATTTGGAAAGGTATTACTAACAATCAAACAACAGCGTTAAAGGGCACTACATTATCTGCACCTTAATTCTACCTATTTTCATTTGGCTCATTTCAGTGATTTGTTTGATTAACATAAATATGTCCAGTGTTCCTTCTATATGCTTATGTCATGACTATAGGAGACAAACTGTCAGAGGTTCCAAATTGAAACTGTTACAATCAGAAAAAAAAAATATTTCAAATCATTTACTTTCAAACCGAAATCATTATTCAAGTTAGTTATCTTTCAAAATGTAATTAATTTATCAACCTTACATAACTCAGCTAATTTACTGAGATACTTAAATATGAATTTGTAACTAATTCATCTTGGCAGATTCACCAAGATTTGTTTCTTAAAAACAGATGTTCTATCAGTGCATTTACTGAAAAAAAATTTTTTTTCTCTATAGTCATAGTGGGTGGCTGGCAACTTATGCTTTGAAAATGTTCCAGTCATAATCATTGTGGTCACATGGTGAGGAGAACTTTGGAGACATAATAAGTCATTTATTTATATGCTAAAATAGACTCCTGAACTCTTAATTCACTAACCCCTTGGACTTGCCCACTCTTGGCTCACCTCGATGTGGAGAGTGGGTGGCCATCTACTCAAGAAGTCCCATTGATTTCTGGTCTAGTTTTCACAAGAGACTGTCCACCCTCCTATGCTGCTGGTTAACTTTTAAAATAGAGAGAGAGCCACTCCTTAATCAACAACGAAGAACTGTTTCTTGCCAGAGAACAAGCTCCTGAATCATTGCTAGCTGATTTCTACCCAGAGCCATATGAAAGGAATTCCAGTCCTGGAGATGATTTTGAAGAATACAAGCAGGTCACTTTCTAGACAGCTACATTCCCACCCCTAAATGGTACTGTGCCATCAAAAAGCTTTGTCAGCCTCTGACAAGACAGTTACTTTGTTGTAGTTGGCCCTCAGCTTACTTTAATGGATGCCCTAAAAGGGTCTTTCAAAGTTTTATAAAACAGACTACTGTAATTACTTAATAATGTCATTAAAATGTCATCCACTAGCACTCAGAGTCCTCGAGACAAAGACACACTCAAGGAGTAGGCCTCTGGCTCTGACCTCAAATGATGAGGGCATCTTCTCCTCTCTAGTGACAGACTGCTCAAAGCTGACCAGAGCATCTTTGCTTTAACTACAAAGAAGTTCAGAGTTCATGCTATTAACTCAAATATGTAACTACGCAAGCCTTTACAAGTATGCATTTCTTCTATTATTTGCACAGAAATTTTTCATGACCTTGAGCTTTTGCTTCTTGTATTTAGCTATGGATTTTGTAAATATCATTGAAAGACATCCCAAAAAGTTTGTTAGAAAAGATGTCCCAGAGCAAAAGGGAAAAGGAAAATACAGCATCCGCTGGAAGGTAGTGCTGGGGAGAAGAAATCAGGAGATAAAATGGCGATAATAAAAAGCCTACACGTTCTCCCTTTTTCTGTTTGCTTAAAAGCACATCAAATCATTTTCCTACAGTGCTATTTGATATATAAACTGTATTACACATTAAATAAAGTATGGTCATATTTTTTTTCTATTAAAAACCTCTTAACACTAACAGTAAGTGAAGTAGAGGTGGTGAAGGGCTCATTCAGAAGTAAAACCGATTTAACATTCACATAGAGTGAGGTGGAAGGAAAAGCTGGCCTAAAGAAGAAACTGTATACTCACGGGACTGCAGTAAATGAAAAGAAATATGAAACAAAGGCTTGTCTGCGGCAGAACAAGAATGCATACTCTGACGCAAGCACAGGGACAAAGCCATTCAAGTCATGTGCCAACTATGAAGGCAGTTGTTCCATTGTGTGGTTGATGCTATATTCTGGGGCAAGAATGACCAGACCTCAGTGATAGTCTGTCATGTATACAACATGTCAGAAACCCAGATGAACACATTTGTGTCTTCCCCCAATGTCAGACCTTATTGACCAACAATAAATTCACAAGGTACAGCTATTGGTGGGGTGAGGGGAGGACAACATCAATTTGCGAAATAGCGCAACTCTCGTTGACTCTCCTGGCTGAGGCAAACATGTTCTTTCATTTGAATCTTTCATTTCTAATGCTAACTCTCAAATCACACGTTACACATCCCACAGTACCTCTGTGATTTTTCAGAGTGTTTGTGTACATGTGTGTTTGTGTGTATATACATGTGTTTGTGTATATGTACACAAGTGTTTATATGTGTTTGTGTGTTCATACATTTATGTGTGTGCATGTGTTTGTGTTTGTGTGTATGTATGCTTGTGTGTGTACATGTATTTGTGTAGGTCACAGAACACCTACAATGGATTAAAGAGGCCTCGGCAGAGTTTAAGGAGGTCTAACCATGAAGAGTCATAGTCTAAGCTGATAGAAATTCAGAAGATCTAAGCTGGAGTCAAGTAATTAACAGGGCTGGAGGTCTACTGCAAATACAGCTATTGAGGCAAGTAAGTGGTGGCCTAGAACACAGATGTGAGCAAAGCCACAACAGAACCAAGAATGGCAGAACATGAATAACAAGGCTAAGGCAGATGAATAAACAGGGTGACAAATGATGGAAGGTCCAGACAGATGAATAAACAGACATGTGGATAACAATGCATGCAAACCTTGTTAACTACAAGCAAACCTGAAGCCTCTGGAACATACAGAAGGCCTCTGTCCATTGTTCCAGTAATGCATACTCCTGGTCATCAGAAGACAGGCCAGTAGGAAGGTCACCATTGTAATGTTAGGTGTCTTCCCTGTTGGATTCAGTTGACTGAACAAAGCGATTTCCTCAGACCTGGAGTGTCCTGTAAGTTCTCTTGCCTGGGTTCCCTCATATGATTTCCTGACATTTTCCTCCAGTAACTTCTGATAAATTTATAGGATGACACCCTTTCTAATTTCAGGATTAAATTATTTATCAGTTTGTTTGGCCATCACTGGTCCAGTCAAATGGTACCAAGGTACAGAGTCATTCTCCATTCTCAAAACAGAGCCAAGAGATGCTTGTAAAATGAAATCTCTCTGGCAAGTTACAGTCTGGAAAAAAACCCACTGTTTTATGTAATGTGGAGAAACTTAAAACAGGGCTTAGCCTGATCCTACAATATCCACCATGTTGTCACCTACATGGACTTGATTTAAAGTATGTCTTATTCACATAAGTTTGATCATCTTACCAATCTTTGATATTCTACTACAATTTTTTTTTATTTAATATAGTCACGTCCATAAATTCCCTTAACACATCAATAGGTTCAAGTTTAGTGCCTTCAGGCTGATAGGAGTCCTGCCCCATAATTATCAAGTTAAAAAATGATGAAGTAGGTTGGTGGAAGAGGTCTATGATGGTGAAAAGCTTTTTACAACCAATGTTCCTCATATCTAAGTTTCCCAAGTGATACACAATTGTGTTTCTCCTTTCTCCCTTAATAGTTTACTTTTGACAGGCCAACAGGAAGTCTCTGGTCCATTGAGCAACTTCATGATTGTTTTCTGAGGCCAGCAAACTTCATTCTTAGAAGACCTAACATTCTTGATTCCTAGAACAATTACTAAAAGGGCAAATGCCAGGCTCTGCCTTGGATCTCTGGAATTTATATAATTCTTGATTCAGTGTCTCACCCCAGTGTTTCAACTTCAACAGCCTTGCAGTTGGTAATGCACCTCCTAAACTAGGAGATCATGTGACTACAAGGAGCAGACATCTGTTTATTCACAAGTTTGAGGAATGTATATCAAGATCATACAAGAGAATGGAAGCAAACCCAGAAAAAGAAGTCAATGGTGTCTCACATTCTGCCATCAGAAAGTCAAATGTGAGGTTTGATGCTCATGGCTAAGCTGCCTTTTAATGTATTATTTGCATATTTGTCTCTATGCTGGATTTCATTCTTGTTTGGGGCTAAAACAAGGTTTGGCATCAAGCTTACTAAGAAGCATAGTACTGAGCCTCCCCACTCAGTTGGCTTTCTTAACTAATTATCCTCAAATAGACAACGTGACTTACTCCCCAGTTCCTAAGTCATTCTGCAAATGATCGAGTTTCCTCCTAGTTTTAGCTCCATACAAGGATCAACCTCACCAGAGCAATTTAGTCACCCCTAAAGAAAAATTTTGCAGCTGTTTAAACAGTGTGTAGCCCATAACAACAGGAGAGTGAAGCTTCCTATTTCTAATTGAACCTCTGATGGGAGTAGAAATAGGTGATATTTGATTTCTTACATCAGAGTTCATTTGCTTATCATGAATTTTTTTCAACCATAACACACACACACATTCTCACATTCTCTCTCTCTCTCTCTCTCTCTCTCTCTCTCTCTCTCTCTCTCCCGAAGTCCTTTCACTGAGGAACCCTACCACTCTGCCATTGCCACTTAAATGTGGATACCAATATATACTCTGCTGCTATCTTCTTCAAATATAGGTGCATGTACTTTCAAAATGTCTCTATACTGTTATAGTGACATTACCTTCTTCATTACCAGCAGAAATGATTTAGGAAAAAACAATTTAAAAAGGCATAACAGGGAATGTAGATATATTGAGTTTTTAACCTAAATTAGAGATATTAGTAGATAGGTTTTCAAATAAAACACAGGAGTATATGTAGTTACATAAACCACCATGTCAGCATGCCCATGCTGGAACTGAGCAAAGAATGGATGGACTCTGTGAACAGACTTATTATCTAAAAGCAAGTACATAAGGGATTTTAATGAGGAAATGTGTTCATCATTGGCTCTCTGCATCCACACAAGACAAGGGAGAAACAAAGGCAGAGTTGGCCTTTTGTCATCTTTATTCATTTATGTTTATTAAAGGTCTTGTCAGTAAACTCATTATTCCTGCTATCGTGAGTTTGCATAACTAATATCTTAATCATCGAGTTCTTAAGCATAATTAAACCACCTTAGCTTGAAATATCAGTTGTGGAAGCAGATACAGCAGGAGGTTGTGAGTTGTTGTCTGCAGGGAACACCGCTTCTTCTTATAACTGACTCCACAATAATGGCGGCCAGGCGGTTATGGGAATTACTGTAAAATTATACAATTACATACCTCTCTACAGGCAAAACACTAAGACATTATTCCCACATTTCTTTCTCATCTACAAAGGATGAGATTTCTCCTCTGTCCTTTGGAAGCTTTCCACATGTAAGCAATCTCTCCTCTTGTGTGAGATCTGCTGAGGGCTGGAATATAGAAAGCCAGTCGTGAAAGCCCAGGCAACTCAGTTTCACACTCCTTTGTTAATATTATTTTTAAAACACACCCAAATACTGTTTCCTGTAGAATTTCCCCTTTGACACTTTAAAGTCTCTAAGATGTAAAACTTGACATCTATCTTTATGGGCCAGGTTTAATCATGAAATTGGACATTAGATTTAGTAACGGAAATTGACCATCTTAATTTTGGCTTTTGGGTGTTTGATTTACAGAAGGAAGGAAGGAAGGAAGGAAGGAAGGAAAGTAGGAAGGAGGGAAGGGCAGTGAGGAAATGGAGAAGTGAAAGAGAGAGAGAAGAAAGGAAAGAAGGGAGGAAAAAGGGGGAAAGAGGAGAAGGAAGGAAAAGGTGGGGAGAGATACATGTCAGCGTTATCACCTAAGACAAGAACTCTCTGAAATATTTTATGTCTTTAAAAAGTCCTGGAATTTATATCAGCTATACACATTCTTTCACCCAACCTCCTTGCTATAAGAAAAGAATATATTACAACATGCTTTTATAGAGTAAAAAATTAGAAACAATAGATTTTAAAAGACATCAGACCACACACACACACACACACACACACACACACACACACACACACACACAATGCATCTCATCAATTCAATGACTTTGGGATTTTTAAGGTAAATGATCAGCTCAAGAATAAAAAAAGAAGAAGAGGAGGAAGAAGAGGAGGAGGAGGAGGAGGAATTAGGAAAATGGCACAGTCAGTAAAGTGCCTGACATGCAACTGCACACGCGTATGCACGTGTACACACGTATGTCCTCTCTCTCTCCTCTCTCTCTCTCTCTCTCTCTCTCTCTCTCTCTCTCTGTGTGTGTGTGTGTGTGTGTGTGTGTGTGTCTGTGTATGCATGTATGTCTAATAACTTTAAAAAACAAATGTTTTATTTTACTTTCATCTCTTAGTCAATTGACCTGCAGTAACAAGTTAACACATAGCCAGCGTGACCATCCTTGGGGGAGATGTCACAAAGTAGAATCTATTGAATTTCATGTACTCTGTGAAGGGAGATGAAGAGATAAGGAGGAATCTCTAGAGCGAACCAGTTTTTCTAAAGATGTAATGGGCTGTAGCAGTAAAAGTAAAAACCATTTTCCTCAGGCAAGCTCTCTAGACAAGGGCATTACAGTACAAGTGGTGAACCAAAGGACTCCCTGGAGGCTTGCAGAATGAGACATGGGAAAGTAACTTAGTGCCAATGTGCAGAAGAGAATTACATCAGAAACAAATAAGCCAGCATGAACCCTATTTCAGTCATCCAAGGTGGAAGCCAGTGAGGACTTGGATGAGTAATGAGAGTCAATGGCAAAGACACACAAAATTTAAAATGCAAACTAAAATGCTACAAAACATAATCACATGTGTTTCAGAATGTGTTCCAAGATCAAATGACATCATTTCACAAAGCAAAGACACAAAACCTGAAGTTACTTTCACTCCAACTTAACAGTAGGTAACTGTGAGACTAGAAAAGAGACGCTAGAGCTACAGAGTAGTAGCTACTGGAAGGATCCCTGGCTCTGGGAAAGAGAAAAAATGAAAGCAGCAATGCTTGCAATTTAGAAGAACCTGAAAGAGTGGGCACTAGGTCCTCTGGGAAAACCACTATGAAGTTATGTTAGAGTGTGGCCGTTTCCTCCAGGCATAACATGATCTCCATCTAGGAGAGGATACTACCCTGTCAAAGTTCCTGTCACAATTGAGAAGAACTAAGTTTAGAGTAATAGGATGGAGTGGTGACACTCCTTCATGGTAAAAGCAGGAGAGGAGAGTCATGGAACCTATGCCCACGATTCCAGTTCTTTCTCCTTCCTGCCTTCCCTCAGCTGCAAGTGATTTCAGCAGATGTTACTGTGTGCAGAAGTTGGGGAGGAACGCTGACTGAAAGAGGTACTCCATGACGCAGCTTCCCTAAAGTCATCATCCATGACAGGGTGGGACTTTGTGCTGATGCAGCCGTTTGGAGAGTCACTCATTTCTGAAAGGAATGGGCTCTTAAAGTAAGATTCCATAAACTCATTGCTTCAACAAGTTGGGCTTTGGTGAAATCATCTTTTGGACTATCTTTAATGTCTTATCTGAAGTAAATAGACATTTGTGTTTTTCTAGAAAAAAAGTAACTCAGTAAGTCAGTTCTCAAATAGTCATGCTTGGGTTGGAACTGATAGGCTGTCAGGTACCAGGATATCTTCAGAGGGGAGAGAACACAAAAGATACCCCCGGGGGGGGGGCATGTGTGCCCCAGTGTACTTGAACTCAGACAGGATCACTTTCTGTGTACCCACTGAGGCTGGTCCTAGAAATGACTAAAGAACTAGGAGACTGGAAAAGCTGCCTGCTATTGTGTGATGATGCTTTCAGAAGCACACTTGGGAAGGAAGGCGCCTCTCTCCTACCTTCCAGTCCCTCTCTAGGGTCCCCTACTGGCAAATCCTAACAGGAAGCCACATAATAAAGAATTCGGGGCAAGTGATTTGTCCCGTTCTATTTTCAGCCAATTAGAATAGAATAGACAAGAGTTTTTTAAAGTTTTTAAAGTTGGGAGACAACAACTTTCAAATCACCAGCACTAGAGAGAAATTTGTAACAAAGCAGAAATAAGAAAGAGGCTAACATAAGAAAGGGGAAGGAAACTCCAACAAATGAAAGAAGCAGAGAATGAACTCAGGGAAGATGTTGAATTTTGCCATTAACTTGTAGATAAAATATTTTTGAATAGTGAATATTCTCATTCCAGGATCTTTGATCAATGACCTACTACGGTTTTCCCATTACATTAAGAACTTTAAAATATTAAATGAAACTTTCATTATATTAATAAAGGATGAAAAGTATTCCTAATCAACTGCAGCAAAACAGAAATGTTGTATATTTCAACTGAAATATTTACTATTCTACCAAAATACTAGTGACTTTGCCTGAGAAATGAATTTATATATTTTTATTCTCTATTATCTCTACTTTTTATTATCAATATATTTAAAACTTATTATTTTGTTTCTGAGTCACTGGACATGTGTGGGTACCCCAGGGGAAACAATAATTTAATATTGTACAAGGATGCCAGTGGTCCCGCAGTGTAGAGGCTCAGCATGGAAGAGTGGCATAAAAAGATTCTCTTCCTCCCTCCTGCAGCGAGTAGAATTCCATCACACCATCTCCACTCTTTTCCTTTCCCCCTACAGTGCTTAAAAATCTGCCTTGAATGTACATTCCATAGTCCTCTGAAGTATTACAGTAATAACAATAAATTCTTCACATGACATTTGGACAGAATCCAAGCAGGCACACACATAAAACCTCGCTTCCCTCTCAGGTTTGAAATGTGTTTTAAAAAATAACATGCTTAAAAGGAACGCTACATTTGGTAATTCATAGTGTGGTTTCATAGGAAGTTTTAGGAAAACAGATTATGCTCAATACTGTGGCTGTGCCTGCATGTGTCTTCTCGGCAGCATAGAATTAGCATCATGCTTTGTTAGAGGGTCAGAAGTTAGAAGTATAAATGTATACTAACTTCACACAAAAGGAACGGGATGGGTAGAAGTAAGCCAAGGCTCTTTTTCTCAGTGACTAGCAGCCCTCCCCCTGAGAAGACATTGATCCTGCAAGTAGGCGCTGTGAAGCTGGGAAGGGCTGCCTTCAGGGCTATGCTTGACTAATCTGGATTCATTCCCACATTCTTAGCTTTCCTAGAAAGGTGTATACAAGCATGTTTCATACACTTGTACAGAACAGTTTAAGAGATTAATAGACGTATCACTATTTTACAGAGAAATGGGAATATACTCAGGACCAATAAAGTTTTAACGTAGTTGACTTATATTGATTCTGTCACCTTATACAGTAGCAGGTGTCAGGTTATGAGAACTGAGTGAGCATCATGGGAGGGACTTAAGTTTTGTGTTATGGAACAAGGCATTAGACAGAGGTATGTGAATAGTAAGATTCATTAAGCCAGGAAACATTTTCAATGGAGAAAAGTAAGCAAAGAGTTTAGTAAATGGCCTCATGTGCGAAGGAGTGGGTTGCTTGTTTTCGGTGTAGTAAGAGCTTTGGGGGCCATTTGCATTATTTAGGATTGCTCATGCATTCTCTTTACATGGAGTTACATACAACTGCATGTATGATTTTTTTGTTAGCATGGTAAATGTTTACCCCAGGACATGTGTGGTAGTATAGCAATGGGTCACAGACTACCTTCAAGACCCTGGGCTGCCTTTGCACCTACCGGCCCCAGTGGCCGGACTTCACAGGCTTTGTATAAGGTTGCCTGGACTTCACTCATCATACTGCTTTTTCAGTCACTATACAGAGATGCAGGGTTGCACCATGATCTATAATAACTGGAGAAGTTGATTAGCACATGGAAAACAAACCCAGAAACCAAAGAGGGGCCTGTCCAAAGCCATAACAGCTGCCGAAGGAGAGTACAAGAAAGATTTCCAGGGTCCACACTCTTTCTACTCACTTGTGTGAAAACACAAAATTAATGCACCCCTTTTTATTTCTATTTCAACCTAAGTAGAATAACCAGCTCTGGTCCTATCATCACAACATGGTGTTTGTGCTAAGACGCAACACAGACTCATCTGTTTAAAAACACAATGCCCTTTGGAACGATTTTGCCATCAAATAAATTGAGAGGGTACAACTAACCATATCAGGGAGTCCTTCAGAGAGATCTGCAGTGAGCTGGGAGTGACAGCGTCTCTGGATGAGCAGTGATCCCCAATCCACTGAAGGAGCTAATGATATTTCTTAGGAGGAGATTTTATTATTTCGTCCAAGGCCATGGTGTTAAGAGTCCCAAGGACATGTGTGGCTGTGGACTGGCATACATCCTGACACAGAAATTATCCAATTTTGATGAACTACTCATCTGGAAAAGAAACAAATAGACCAAGGCTTTGGAAAAAAACAGTTGGGATGTTCAAAGCTGAAAAAGCAGGACTTAAAAGAAAAGTGCACTCTCTGAAGGTTCCTCAGGAAATATTCTCTACATTTGAGAAGTGCACCTTGGACCCAAACTGTGCAGCTAAGGGCCAGAGAGTGACCAGGGAAGACATACTAGTTTCTTTCCAATGCAAAATACGTGGCATGTGTCCTCCCACCATGCAGACTGTCTACCAAGATACACAAAGATAGTTTATGGATAGATGTATTCTGATTGAATGACCCATTAACAAATACCTACTCTTCTTAGAAAGAAAAGAAAGCATTTCTTGAAAACATATTTAACTCTTAAGTTTGTTTTAGGATTTATCAGATTTGGGGGGGGGGGAATAGAAGAAAGAGGACTGAGCATAAAGAATAAAGAAATACTTTGTCAACATCTTCCAACATGTAAGGTGCCTGAAACCAGCATTGCTCCCAGAGGCCTCAGGCCTGTCCACCTCAGGCAAAAGTCCGATTCCTGGCCAGTTGAGCACATGTTCAAGGTATGTTTTGCATTTCAGAAGTAGCACACCAAGGGTTACAGCAAGAACCTCCTCTAGTGGGGCAAACCCAAGTGTGTCCAGGAACAACAATCAGAAGCTGCAGAGGTTGGAACATAAAGATCAACTGAAATTAGGTTAATCAAATTGCTGAAAGTCAGCATGAAGTCATAGACTTCTGTAACTGCAGGAAACAGAATCAGAGTCACAGCAGGCATTTCCAAAAAAAAAAAAAATAGAAAAGAAAGAAAAAAAGAAGAAAAGAAAAGGAGAGTGGAGTAATTATGGCAAATGGCCCCTAATTACATACATATACCAAGATTTGTTTATTTGGCTACAAAATGCATCATAGCACATGTCAAATACATAATACATGCTACACATGATGTACTTCAGATTATATGGTACATAAAAACATCTTTCAAATGTATGTAGGTAGAGTTATATTAAGTATAATTTACATTTTTAAGCAATTATTGTGTTTATATAGTTTAAGCTTTAAATTGTTATGTATCTTCCAACTAATAAACAAAAACTGGCTCTAAAAATTGTGGGAAATGTAAAGTTGTCATAGCAAAATCGATTCTCATTATCTAAAAGCTTATGGAGTAGAAGACAAATGGCATAGTAGCAGAGAGAATGGCATTTCTGAAGGCTTATAGGAGGTATAAGTCTGATCCTCCTGCCTCCACCTCTATGGTAGTATTCTGGGTATATAGCACCACACAGTTTTACATGGTACTGTAGACTGAATCTAAGACTGTATGTATGAGAAGAAAATACTCTATCAACCACATAAGCCATATTTTTGAGAGCTAGAAAAAGTTCCATTTTCATCCAATGAAAATATTAATTAATATGCTAGTGATCTCTCAATAATGTTATTACATTCTGTGTAAGTTATGCAAGTCTGACTACTTAATGTAAGGTAATACAGATGAGAATTTAATGACAATAATTAGGAACAAGTCACTCAAACATAATATTACTTTGTTATATAATACAGAAGGTGCTTTAAGTGAAATATTTTATATCCTGTATCTTATTCTTTATTTTAGAATGGTGCTAGATTTGATGTTCTTTTATCACAGACTCCAATGTCTCATTCTATTTATTTTAATATTGACGCTGTGGTTAGATTGTCTCTTAATTACTGGTTTGTAGGAAGTATGAATATATACTGTATTCAGAAACACATGCAGTAAATTACCACTGCAATGAAATAACTTAGAAGATTAACAAAATCTTAGAACCATAACTAAGGTCCCACATATTCACCCATCCATCTCATTTCTAGGTTCCCATGCAGTTACAGATTTTTCTTTCCAAGTAATTCTTTAGACTATGCTCTGGGAATCTTGCCACTCAGTGTGTAGTTTGGGAAGCATCAGCATTGGCCTCGTCCAGGCATCTGGGAGAAATGGTGCCTGAAATTCCACTTCAAATGAGCTGAAAGAAAGAGCCACCTGTGACAGCTGTGAACTTGACAGATAGTGTCCATCAGCACAAAACTCAGTGCTTGAAAGAACATGGTGCCCTCTCTGACCATAGATCATGCTTAAAAGCATACACAGTGATTAATCAATTCAGAGAAGAATAACTGGATCTTGAAATGTATAACTTCTGATCATCACATTGATTTGCCTCTCACTGTGTTGTGCTCTTTGCTATAGAGGCTTTGACGGTTATTTAATTATCAATAGACATGTATTTTGGTTATTTGATGGTTTTCTTAATGTTTTCATGGAATGTTTAAGTACTGAATTTTTCTAGTGTAACTGTACCTCCCCCCCCCAAAAAAAATCTCAAATTAGAACTGAAGAAGTGTTTTTTTAATAAACATTTTTATAATCTCATAGCTGGTGCCCTTACTCAAATCCATTTTTATTAATATCATCAATACTTTCTACAAGAGTTTTCATCCTATTTTATTGACATCAAGACATTCTGTTGTTCTTATACTAACTTATAACTCATATTTAATAATTATGTTTTTGATGCTCTCTTAATTTCTTCCTTAGCCTGAAATGTAGTAAGTTGTAGTTAGATTAATAATTTTTAATATTTTTATTTTATGTGTACAGTTGTTTTTCTGTGCATCTGTTTGGGCCCTGTGTGCACAGTGCCCAAAGAAGCCATGAGTTTGGCGTCAGATTTCCTTTGATAAGTGATTCTCAACCTTCCTAATGTTTGGACACTTTAATATAGTTCCTTATGTTGTGGTGACCATCAACCATAAAATTATTTTTGTTGCTTCTTCAGAGCTGTTATTTTCTAGTGTTATGAGTCATAATGTTAATATTTGATATGTAAAATATATGATATGAGAACCCTGTGAAATAATCATTTAATCCCCAAAGGGGTCACAACTCACAGGTTGAGAACCAGTGCCTTAGATCTAGATCTTATTTAAAAATGTGGTCTTTGGAATTGAACCCAGATCCTCCAGAAAAGAAAATGTCTTTAACTGCTGAGCCACCTCTCCAGCTTAAATATGGATAGTGTTCTTTAAATAACTGGGATTTTTATTGCTGGGCAGATAGCTCAGCAGGTAGCAGTACTTTCAGGCACACTACCTGACAATGTGAATCTGGGCCTGACCCCACAAGTTGGCAAGACTTACCAAGTCATGAAAGTTTTCCTCTATCCTTCATATGTGTACCTTGACTCATGTGGGCACCCATATTCATGTCACATACACACAATATTAATGAATATTAATATTATTATATATTATTATTTATTGTTCATCATTGATTAAATAATGCTCAGAATAAACAACCTAAGAATTTTTGCAAGGATTTCTTGCAAATACTTACCTTTTCCATTCATTTTTATGACTATGTAATAATGTATCATTTCCTGAGTTGCATATTGTTTTAGTTCAAATCAGAATTACTTTTTATAGAAAAAGTAGATTCCTAAAGAAATAAAATAATTTTTTTTACCAAAATATTAATTTATGGCTAATTAATTAACTATTTAATGGGACTGCCACCCAGAGCCAGTCATCCACAGTCTTACAGGAGAAAAAGATACACAGAATGAAGTTGGTGTTTCTTCTTGGGCCCAGCAGAGAACAGAGGAGCTGAGACAACCCAGCACTCAAAGTACGGAGAGACAAAGTAATACAAACACTCAGCTGAGATCAGCTTGGCTGGACCAGAAATTTGGGAACTGAAAACTGGTGAGAAAACCTACATAGTCATCATTGCTTGAAAGAGAAGGCCACGTGGAGAATGGGAGCCTCTAGGGGCTGCAGTCTGGGATATTGGGCTGTTGCTTAGGCTGGGCTTCCAGGAAGCTCACCATGTTCCCACAATGGAGAAAATCATTCTTCTACTTTTGACTGAATGAGGGAAACTGATCACCTGAAATTCTCATATCAAGTGTTGACTGTCCTGTGAAACCAGATGCACAGCACATGAAGCAAGGGCCCTGAAGGAAACCAAAGTCTTTGTAGGCATAGTAATACCAAGCTCTTTCATATTAAAACTCCAGAAAATATGAGACAAATTAAAGATCTTCAAAGCAAACAGAGAAAAATGCATCTCACATATTCAGGGGAAAAGAAAAGAGTAATAGTTATTTCTCATATAAAAATCAAAAACAAATATTATTCAAGAAATGAGATAATGAGGTGAAATATTTGAAGTACTGAAAGGAAAACTTAAATGAAAAACCATTTCAACCTATAATTTCACTAGAAACATTATCCCACAAAAGTAAAGTTGAAATGTAAAGAGAAAACTGGAGGCATATATTCCCAGTAGATCCACCTTACAAGCAATATCAGAAGATGGGAGAAGTCAGAACTCAGATCCGTGTAATGAAGGGAAGAAGGGTAGAGAAGGAATGTGTGTGCGAAATAAAATATTTTACTTCCTTACTCTTAATCTACTACATAATTGTTAAAATAATAAGAATCACAGTTACCTGATTAAAGCATATAAATAAATCACAGCCATGCAAACAGCACACAGGAAGAAATACAGTATTGAAAATAAAGCTACTTAGTTGTGAAATTTTTATGCTGCAAACCCAAGAGCAGCCATCAAAAGAATTTTATTAGGAAGTATAATTAATGTTAAGACAATGAAATCATATATAATCCAGAATTAAAACAAGAGAAGGCTAAAACACAGAAGAAATGAAAAACAAGTAAAACACATAGAAAATCTCTACAGATATACCAGTTATTGACTATATTAATACTCATATTCAATATGAATGTTTTAAAAACACAATTAAGAGACACTAAACATAGATTAAAACCAAAGAAGTAAGCCCCGTGGCATGCTAATGCCCAAATCTTTAAATGTCAAAGATAGGAAGGGTAGAACAAAACAAAGATGTAGGCTTGGAATTGTGACTCAGTTGTTTATGTTAGATCTTTGACAATGAAATAGAAAAGGAAAGGAAAGAAGGAAGAAAGGGAGGGAGGGAGAGAGAAGGGAGGGAAGGAGGGAGGGAGGGAGAAAAGAGAGGAAGGAGGGAAGGAAGGAGGGAGGGAAGGAAGGAGGGAGGGAAGGAAGGAGGGAGGGAGAAAAGAGAGGAAGGAGGGAAGGAGGAAGGGATGGAGAGAGGGAGAAAGGGAGGGAGAAGAGGAGGAGGGGAGGGAGGAAAGGAGGGAGGAAGAATAAATAAAATTATACCATGATAACACCATTAGAGAGAGAGAGAGAGAGAGCACTCCCCAGGATAGCTCCCCAGGATAGCTCCCCAGGATAGCTCCCCAGGATAGCTCCCCAGGATAGCTGTGTGTATGTCTGATAAAGTAGACCTCATAAAAGGAAGAGTAGAAGAGACAAAGGATATATGACACAATGACTAAAGGGATTCATAACATTTACCATGTGTACCTGCCTAACACATGGACAGCATCTAAGTCTGAAACTCTTTATAGGATAAACGCTCATCAGGGACTTGATAGTATATTTGATGTGGCATTCTAGATGAGACCCAGGGCACTACAAGACTTTAGACTTTTGATCATTTCAATGTATCAGTCTTGGTTCACTAGTATTAACAAATGCACTGAAGTATAAAGATGTTAATCAAAGAAAACAATTGAGGGAATGTATGAGAACTCAATTTTCTCAGTGTCTCTGTAAGTATTGGTTTGTGGTTGGCATTGGTTGACATATTACTCTCGACAGGGCTTTATTATCTATCCTATACCACAATGAAACCCACAATCTTCCTGCCCCAGCTTTCCTGAGTACTGAGATTATAGACATGCATCAATATCCCTGGATAGAAATCTCAAACTGCTTTTAAAAAATAAACTAACAATCTTATTGAATTAAGTCATAATTTAAAAATATATTTTACCCATGGTGATTATACTTACTTATATAATTGTAAATTTAAGTAAAGTATAAAGAATAAAAGAATGGTAAACTTTTTGAAAATTAGTGGGCGGGGAAAGAAAAGGAAGACATGTATGGGAATATAACAAATGTCTCTCTCATAAATTATATCTTTCTTAGCTGTCTGAGTCATAGTAATGTTATGTAATATGAAAACCAGCCCTGTTCACAGGTTTCTCTCAGTCGACTGAGGTGTGTATTTCTGAAATTTGGAGAGAACAGGTTGGCTGTGATGCCACCTGCTCTTGCTAAATCAGCACATAGACAATGACATTTAAGAGAACAGGACTATGTTAGGCACACAGCTTTCCATGAGCTCTCTCTTCTACCCTTCTCTTGTTACTGTTCCTAACACTAGATCAAAGCTTCTTATTTGTCTCAGTGTGGCCTGTAGCATAGCAAACAGATACATTTTGTGCATTGTCTAGGGCAGTGGTTCTCTGTAGGACTGTGAAAGGCAGCCTGGTTCCTGGTCAAGCACCGGCTTAAACGCCAGCAACCCAGTAGGGGTAAAAACCCTACAAGGGACAGAAGGCATTTGGCCATGCTACTGGAAACCAGGCTCCTGATATGAGACCACAGCTCTCCATTAGGTCTGTGACTACCTGTCATGTAGCTTCAAACTCCTCCACAGGTACAGGTGTGGTCATGTAGCCTCAAGACATCCCTATGTTAATGAGGCACCTAAAGGCTTAGCCACTCCCCTTCCTGCCACTATTTCAACATCACCCCTCCCTGAGGGCACAGGAGTATGGATTCACTCATGCCACTCTGCCATGACAATAAACGCCCTGAATCCCAGGAATAACTCTCTTCACTGGATTCCCTGTGGGGAACAATGGAACAGGCCTTCCTCTAAAGAGCCACATCTATTCACCCGCAGAAGGTTTCCCTGTTCCCCCAACCATGGCCCCAACCAAACCAAATTAAGTGAGCCAGCTAGCCGGTGAAAAGCCACCAATGGCAGGTCTCCTCCTCACCTTTTCCCCTCTCTGCCCAGGGTAGTTCCAAGCCACAGGCCCTCACTTCCTCTCAGCTCTTCTGTGGCATCCAGCGGTGCCTGAGATGCCCAAGAGCATGGGAACCAGATGGACCCGGCTTCCACATGGTCCCCGGGACCCCAGGCTGGCTCCTCCACTCCCGGGTGGTGTCTCCACGGTGGCTTCTCATAGCCCAACACCCACCCGGCAGTGCCATGGAGTGAGCAAGGTCAAACTTCCCACATCCTGCCTCTCCAAGGGGCCCTGAGCCTGGGGAGGAACTCAGGACCTTCACTCTACACCCCACCAGTTAACCCAACAGTTCTCAACTTTCATAATGCTTTAAAATGCTTTAACCCTTTAATACAGTTCCTCATGTTGTAGTAACCCCCCAAACAAAATTATTTTTGTGGTTACTTCATTACTGCAATTTTGCTACTGTTACACATCATAATGTAAATATCTATATTTTCTGGTGGTTTTAGACAATCCCCATGAAAGGATTATTTGGTTCCCAAAGGGGTCAGGCAGCACAGTTGATCACTGCTAGTCTAGGGATATTAATACAATAAATAATCATAGGACCCTAATGTGAGTCTCAAAACACTCTGAAATTTTGAGTTGTATTTCTAAAATGAATTAGACAAGAAACTATAAAAGAAAGTGACTTGAAATCATAATCTGTATTGTTTTAAATGAATGAAAGAAATGTACATAGTTTGTAGTTAAAGCCAAATGTTTAATATGATTAGATATTTTGTTACTAGGACCCTCGAAGGGCAACCAAGAAACAGGTATGATGACCTTGGGCTTCACAGGTTACTGTCACTGGATAACATGTAACTTGCACATGTCTGTGAACTGTGCAGTTCCTTCCACCCCCAAAGCTGTGCCATCACTGTTCACATGAGGTATGCCTTTGGTTGGAGATCAAAGCACTTCCTGGTAGATGAGGCATGTTCCTTGAACAAAGACGAACAGTTCTGAACCCTAAGGCTACCATCTACTAACGCTATTTATTTGCAGGAGAGACAGAACTTGAGAAGCCTCCTATCTGATTAGTTTTATGAACACAGTTAAACATAAATATGAAAAGCAATGGCTTACCTATGCATGTGATTGCTCCCTAATGTGGAGCAACATGGTAAAACGTTTAACTTATGCCTTCCTTTATAAGTAGGTAACGTCACTGTGATTTTTAAGCTAATAATACATCCTAAAGACATTCTTAATAACAGGATGTTTGTATACAGCAAAATAATACATGTTAATTGCTTGCAGCCTCGTTTTCTAGCATTCTGATTTCTGCCTGTTGAACTCATTGCATAACATATGATCAAAGGTTTGAATTAGGTGGCTTAACAAAGAAAAGATGTCAGTTAGACCTATCTCATTTTGACAGCATGATCTTACCACTCTATCGTAAATATCACATCTGAGGGGCTTCTATTATAATAGCAAACTAGTTTCTTTTGAAGTTAACTTTATTTGTTAAGAAAATTAAATTACAAAGCAGTTTTTGATACTACTGTACCATCTATTTGAGATTACTCTGACCACTTAGACTCCTATAAAAATTATGAAGTTATAATTATATAACTCTGTAAATATAGAAACTATGCCCAACAACAGGATCAAGATAAATATAAAGCAACATGGGGCCAGTACTAAAAACATAAGACACATGGGTAGAACTTCATGTAATGGGAAGAAAGATACATGTTATTAAAAGTATATGCTTTCTTTGCACATGTCAAATTATAGGACACACAACTTTTTCCCAAGAGTTCATCATTTCTACAAGAGTTGTCCTCCACTCCTCTCCTGTGAGCAATCAATCATACACAGAATAAAGAAAGCAAAGGAAGGGCAGAGTAAAACAGGAAGAAACAATCAATCCACTTGCTTCTTGAATCGTTCATCTGCAAGCATAAAATGTGTGACTATAGACATTGAGAGGAGGACTCTCCCTCTCACACAGGAGGACTTCTTTTAAAGTATAACGTGACCCATCATGTGACATTGCATCTTCCCTACTTGATACAACAGTGCACACCATCTCTAGTGATTTGGGCAGCATGCATGTTTCAGTGTGTCTCATTTCCATTCTGAAAATCTGCTCAGCAAAAGAGATGAATGAAATGATTAGGGACAGAGGAAATAAAGCACTAAGATTTCTTGACTCTTGAACACCGATTATGTCTCCACTACTGTAGCATCTTCTGCTCCTCAGGAGTATAACTCCTCCATTATTCCCATTCTCAATTTCTTTTCTTTTTTTATAAATTGGATATTTTATGTATTTACATTTCAAATTTACATTCTCTATTTCTATGGCCATATTTAAAAGCTGGTCATTACACAGGAAAATGTATTGAATCACAGAAAGTTCCCATCGATATCACTAGAAAGTGTTAATAATTTCTGTGTTGGAAAGTTTTATTTGTAAACTTCAGTCATTATAAAAAAGTTGAAGACAGAACTGCAATGTATAGACTTCCCTCAAGAAAGTGACTACTGAGAACTGGAGTACAGTGGGGAGAAAGGCTGGGGGGGAGTACAGTGGGGAGAAAGGCTGGGGGGGAGTACAGTGGGGAGAAAGGCTGGGGGGGAGTACAGTGGGGAGAAAGGCTGGGGGGGAGTACAGTGGGGAGAAAGGCTGGGGGGAGTACAGTGGGGAGAAAGGCTGGGGGGGAGTACAGTGGAGAGAAAGGCTGGGGGGGAGTACAGTGGGGAGAAAGGCTGGGGTGGGGAGTACAGTGGGGAGAAAGGCTGGGGGGCGCTAAAAGCTTATTCTTGCTCTTTTTCATATTCACTGAGGCAGGATTTGGGGAAACAGAAAAATCACAGCAATTTCTCACTGTGGAACAGACATGATATCTTTTCCTGCACAGAACTTCTGTATGCGTAAAATGAGATAGTGTATGAGAAGCATGAGACTCCAACCATGGAGTATTTATTACAATAGCAGTCAGTGGTGGCTCTCGGCTCTTTTGAAGATCAGTGCATTGGCAAAATGAAAGAATGATGTCATTTATTGGCACAGTAGATTCTCCAACAAATTCCTAATTTAGAAGTGTGCATGTTAAGTTCACCTCTAGGAAACTAAGATGATTTTGATATGAGGTGGCCCTGGAGAAACCACCATACCCAGCCCCCTCCTGACTCCCACTCTATATCCTGTCTCACAGGATACAATAAGCCCTGCTTGACTATGACCACACACTCCTTCCAGTCTGATGATGTCTGATCTCATTCTAACCTCACTTCCAGGCCACAACAATAAAACCTACCACCCGTGGACTGAAACCATGGGCTGAAATGAACCTTTTCTCTTTGAAGTTGGTATTTTGCCATAGAAATGGAAACTCTAATGCAAATACTTAATGTCTCTATTGATATTCATTGTGTCATTAGTCAACATGTGCTCTACCGTGTTGTGATATGGGAACTTCAAACTTCAGTGACTTGTACAACATAAAGTTATGTCTTGATATGTTGACAGTGAGTGTCTGTATCCCTGTCCCAGGCTTTTTCCTTATTACTATTTACAGGCAGAAAGAAGAACTCCATTTGGAAAACATTCTTCTCCAAAAGAACAGTTTCAGAACCAATCTGAAACTTTCTGCCTAGATGTAGAATGTATGCCTTCTGCAATGTTTCATTTGCTAAAGCAAGCCACATGGCCAGCACTCATATCATGGATACAAAGACTATTTATATCAGAAGAAAGGATATCAGGGAGAGAGTGGTCTCTTTTGATACTAAATATTTAAAACAAACAGCACAGTTTATAATAGATAAACTATAAATAGAGACAGTTATGACTAAGATTGAGTCTTATCCATTTTTCTATATAGTAATTGTTGTGACTGTCCTACAAAAAGAGTAAAAAATATACCCAGAAATATTGAAGACATAGTAAGTATAAATATGTGAATGTTTTTTCTTAAGTCTCATGGGTTTGAAAATTAGTGGTCAACATCATGTACGTTCAAAACTAAAGGAAAGATGGATGGACACTTAACAGTTTCCCTAGGAAATAATCTTCTTAAACCCTACTTTCTCACCCAGTCTTTCCTTTGACTAGGCCACTACCAAGAAATCACCACACTAGACTAAACTATATTGCATGTCAAGATACTGTGGAGATGAGTGCATGTGTGTGTGTGAGAGAGAGATATGTAAGGACAGGGGTGTGTTGACTTACTTACTTTACTATCCACAAGTATCACCCAGTCTTTGGAAGCATGTGAGTTTCCCAGCATAGAGGCTGCCAACATCTTTGATAGGGTCTTTTACAAAGTCCCTATTTGAGCACTGACTCTTGCCTTAGGAGACTCATGGGATAAGATATGTAAACACTCTTTGACACATAGCCAAATACAACAACCATTGCTGTCAATTTGTTGAGTTGAGGAATGAACAAAACATTTTAACTGTCTCACTACTGAAAATAAACCAATATTCCTGTACTTTCAATGTAATTTAACATAACTTCTTCGTGGCAGGTTGGGAACTCTGCTAGGATCTAGCCTCCTCTGAATACATCATATGATGGCATTGTTAGACAAACAAACTAAAACTCTTAGAAGAAAAAGATTAAACTGTAAAGGTATGCTCAAGTCTTGAGGCAACTAACACAGAATGCACTAAAAATCTAGACCTCCTGTGAAGGTAAGAACATGATCTTTAATAGCGTATTAAGTTCAAATTAAAACAAGTGGACCACTTAAGATATTATGACATGTAACACAATGCTAAAAGAAACAGGGAACCTGGAACACATTAACATCAAAAAAAAATCCTGGTATTAGACAATGACTCATCAATCAAACTCAGACCAAATGAAGTCATAAAATATTTTGTCATGGTTCATGTTGATCAGCTCACTGTGCTTTAATACACAAGACCCAGGTGTGGAAAATTCCATCAAACAGTAAGGGAACATAGAAAGGAAAAGCATTCATTGGGAATGTCAAATTGTCCCTGACAGAAAAATTAATGGCTTCCTTCCAGAGTAAGTTACTTATTAGTATGACATCTTTCTGGGTGAAACTTAACTAGGGTCACCGTGGTGGTTTGAATAGGAATGGCCCTCATCTCATATATTTAAATGCATGGTCATCAGCGGATGGCACTACTTGATGGGGATTAAGAGGTGTGGCCTCGTTAGAGTGGGTGCAGCTATGTGGAAGAAAGTGTGCCACTTGAGGTGGGCTTTGGGGTTTCAAATGCTCAAGCCAGGCCCAGTGGCCCTCTCTTCCCACTGTCTGAAGATTCTAATATAGAACTCTTGGCTGCCAAGTCTGCCTGTGTACTGCTATATCCTCCCTTGCTGACAGTGGACTAAACCTCTGAAATAGTAAGTGAGCCCCCACTTAAATGCTTTCCTTTATAAATGTTGGCACGACCTTGGTGTTTATGCAAAGTAGTAGAACATTGACTAAAGTAGTCACATAAGTGAATTTTCTTCTATACTTACTAGTACTATAATTTGCCTGGTTATGTGCTTTTACAGGTGATTTCCTCCCCCTGATTAATATGTAATCTTTTTTTATACTGTATCTCTAAATCTTTAACAAGTTTCATAACCATTTCCTAGGGCTGTTTAGAAGTCACAACCATTGTGTGTGTGTGTGTGTGTGTGTGTGTGTCTGCGCGCGCGAGCATGCATGTGTGCGTGCGTGTGTGTGTGCATGCATGTGTGTGCGTGCGTGCGTGTGTGTGTGTGTGTGTGTGTGAAAAAGAAAACAAAACTTCTTTTTTTCCTCTGAATTCTGCTGGACTATAATTACATTTTGAGAATGATTCTTAAAATTACATTCACTTAGCAAATGAAAAAAATGTAAATTCTCACATTATAGGTTTTGCTCTTTCACGCGATTCTCTCTTCATCTAAGAGTTAAACTGAGCTACAAAGAGCAAAAGTATTTGCGTCTCACCGTTTGAGCTCATTGCCGAAACAAACTCCATTCTCAAAATTATTGTCCAACTTATTTATTTATTTATTTATTTATTTATTTATTTATTTTGGTTTTTCGAGACAGAGTTTCTCTGCGTAGCCCTGGTTGTCCTGGAACTCACTTTGTAGACCAGGCTGTCCTCGAACTCAGAAATCTGCCTGCCTCTGCCTCCCAAGTGCTGGGATTAAAGGCGTGCACCACCACTGTCCAGCTATTGTCTAATTTTTTGAGAATGTGGCAAAGAATTACATTTACCAACTTGGAGAAGCAAAAGCTCTGAGCCAACAGAGAAGAAGGTGTTCATCAGCCTGAAGAACCCTACATGGCTTCAGGCTAAATTCAAAATACAGTTCACAGGCACGTGTAGTTAGTCCACAGCCACCACTGGTTGGAACTATGGATGTGTAGACACTATGGCAAATGAATAAAGCAGTTTTCAGGGCTGGCTTGTGTTAGTGTGGGCTGCATCAGCCTATACATGTTCTGTCTAACAGTCTCTCTGTGGGACACGCTTCCTTCACAGTGCACAGCTTCTCCTTCCACCTGTAGGCAGGACACTGCACCTGAGGGGTTAGCAGGTGCTGGAAGCAGGAAGCAGGGATCTAAGCATCAGGAAGCCCTCTGCTGGGGCTCCGAGAGAGGGACCGATGACAACCTGATTTTAGATCACCGGGCTGGTGAGATACTAAAGCCTCAAATGTGACAGGGAGAACAGGAGGGAGATTGGAGGGCTGACGTTTTAAAGGTCCACTAAATAGAAGGGAACATAGCCGTCAGTCTTCCAGAACTGTCCATTTTGCTTTGAAGCAGGCTGAATTTTCTCTACTTGACTAAGGCTGTATAATAAATATGAAATTTGTGTTGGGGTTATGGAGGAATCTCCTTAAAGAGACAGAAACGTCTCGCCTGCTTCTAAACGACTGTCTCTACATCAGATCAAAACACCAAGAGAACTTGCTAGCATGGGTCGATTTTCTGTTTGACTGAATTTTTTTTTTAATAATTAAAAATGCAAATATGGAGGGACGTGGAATGGTATGGCACTGGTTAACCTCCTTTTCCTTCCTCCATGTAAAATTTACCAGCCTTCAACTCCCAATGTTCTCTACCCACAAAACCCATAAAGATTGGGTATATTCAGAGTAGAGATGCTTTAAGTCTTTCTCACATTCATTTATGTGTGTGTGTGCATGTCCATGCATGTGTGTGTGTGCATGCTCGTGCACAAATTTAAAATGGCATGCATGTGGAAGGCAGAGGCTTCTCTTAGAAAAGTAAGAAGCTTCTCTCCTTCCAGTTTTGAAACTTGCAGGAATTTAATTCAGGGCATCAGTTGCAATTACTTTAACTAATTGAGTAATTTCACAGATTCAAAACATTCTTTGAAACACACCAACAGTGATCTACTTGCTAACTAAAATAACCCTTCTAAGCGTGATGTCTTAAGCAACCCTGCAGAAGGACGAAAGTCTCAGTCCTGAAGTCAGCCGGGGGGCGGGGGGATTACATTAAGAAAAGACTTTGACTTATGACTAGCTTTCTAATTTGTTTGCATAACCATTCGAAAAATGTCCTCTGATTGTTTTATACATTGAAAACAAGTTTTTAAAATGTTTGAAGGGAGATATTAAAATACTATATAATCACCCCTTAAATATTAGAATGTTACTATTATTACAATTCTCTGAATGATTTTTAAACGTATTTTTACCATTCGTTTTGCTTCTTCTTTAGATATAGAATCAGCTGCGTAGGAATATGGAGTTCTGATCCTACTGACAGTACCAGACCTGAAAGAGTAACAGTGGGGGGAAGATGTGGAGGGTTGAAGAACAGAACAATGCTCAGACTGCAGAAACTCAACCAGCACATACCTGGACACTGATATAAGAAAAGCAAAGGCACGGACGGAGTAGGGGCTCAGCTGGTAAATGCACTTGTGATACCAGCCTGATAACCCAAGTGTAACCCAGGGAACACATGTACAAATATGGATGTGGTGCTGCTCATTCGTAACTGCAGCCCTCTAGGGGCAGCAAGCTAGGAGGTCAGACAGGGGAGTCCACCAGTAGGTGGTGAAAGAAACAGAAAGACCCTGCCTCAAAACAGATTACTCTCTCATTTGCACACAAGCACTGTGGCACATAGGTGCACACACTCACATGCCAGCATACACACAAACAGGAGAGAATGGGAAAGTGAAAGGAAGGGGAGGGGAGGAGGAGAAAGTGAAATGTGAAAAACCTGTATTTAATTATCTTAACCTATGTCCTCCAAATTACACTTCTGGAAACTAAGCTCCCAAGCCATTATAAATCCAGCCGTTGGAAGACTCAAGACTCAGGTTCCCTATGCTTCTATTATAGCATTCTCATTTCACTGTGTTTCACCTCATGAAGAAATTCTGACATGGGCATAGTCCCAAAGGACTCTCTTGTCTTGCTAAAGAGAGACTTGTTCACTCAAATTCATTGCTGCTCTCCTCAAAATAACCAAGAAATAGGAAAAAATCCTAGATATCCATTCAAAGATGGATTTATTATGAAACTGGTACATTTACAGAATGGAATATTACTTAGTTATTAAGAAAAAATGAAATTCTCTAGTATATGAATTGAGGTGGAAATAATTATCCTGAATGAGGAAACCCAGATCCAGAAAGACAAATGCCACATGTTCTCTCTCAAGTGAAAGCTAGTTTTCAGTCTTTAGATACGAGTGTTTAAGTTAGAGTACACATAGAAGTCAGGAAACTAGTTAGGGGTCATGGAGAGGATTTCAAGGAAAGAATAGAACACAGCAGTAGGAAGGGAGAAGAAGAACAATGGAACAGGAAGCATTTCATGGGCTGGAGGATGGGAGGGCTGAATAAAGAGGAAGCATGGAGAAAAAACCCTAATATGAAAGCCATCTTGCATTCGATATTTTATTTTTAAATATTTTAATAATAAAGTTATAAAATAATTTTAATAAAAAATAAAGGCTAATGAAGATGCCATATGGTAGGTAACCTACTACTGTCAATCTTCTGGAAATATATATATATCAATGGGTTTTAAATGAAATTACTCTGTAACAGAAGACAATGCCTATATAAAACACATCAAATAAAAAAGTCTAATGGCAGGTATGGGTTATCTCTCTTTGAAATGTTTGTCAGTGGGATGCTATTGCTTCCATAAATACTATAGGCTATTGCCATTGCTCTTGAGTTATGCTCCAAACAAGACGCTGTTGCTGAAGATACATACTGTGGGGTATGGAGAAAGTAAGCAATATGATCTGGAAGTTTCTTGGCTAGCTTTCATAATTGCTGGAGGACTCAGTGCATGCTATAGGGAGAGAAAAAATCATCAACAGTTTTACATGGCTATGAACCTTGTGAGCTACAATAACCACTGGCTTGACATGATATGCCCAGTTGTGGTATAGCAAGAGCACAAATATTATGGACATAACCAACCATGTTTGTTTCTTTGTTTTGTAGGATTTACAGCCCAATCCACAATATGTAACTCATGCTTGGTCCCATTAACTAGACTGAAAACTTGTAGCTGGCTAGGTCATCATCCATAGGGCAGATCTACTATAATTATTCTGATAAACAGACATAGTGAGTAATAAACTGTCCCTACATTCTTATCTTTGCACCCATAGATTAGTACATCACTCAACTCTCACCAGAGAAGCTTCTTTAGGCTGTAAATAACTATGAATACAAAGACCTACAATTGGCCAAAATATAGAGAATGAGAGCCTGTGAATTCTCAGCCCTAAACAGGACATCTGTATCATAACTCAAAGGTGTGGGAATCATCACAGAAGAGTGGTTGGAGGGTTGTAAGAGCAGAGGAACCTGTAATAAAACCAGTGGCACAGCCACACACGTAGTTAAATTCATAACACTGAGGACTACATATAGATTTTTCACAAGATCAAGCCATCCAAAATCTCAGTGTATGGGAGGAAAGCACCATGGATCCCATCTCTATCTGAGGGTCTATGAGAAACTGATGGCTCCTTGAGAAGGAGATTTAGTTTTCCTCTGGAGAAAAACATGCTATAGAAGATGATTTCACACCTGTGAATATACCAACAGCACTAAATGACTTGGTGGGTGAGAGAGGAGGTGTTCATGGTGCTGGGAAGAAAAAGTGGCAATGGAACAGGAATTGGAGGGAAAGAATGGGAACAGACTCCATGTAGACACATTATATGCAGCATAGATATTAAGATATCTTCTTAAAGGAAACACAGTTTTTTAAAAAAAAAATGTTGTATTTGCTCAACATTCATATCTAGAACTTTTTTCTTACAAAAACAGCTGAAATCCAGAATTTTTTTAATTTCTAAAATATCATATTTGGTATTTCCCTAGTCCCATGGCCAATCTAGTCTCGGGTTCTTGGCCACCCCTAAGCAGTGTCAGACATGGGTTCCATCTCATAAAGTGAGCCTTAAAGCAAATCAGAGAGTGGTTGGTTACTTCTACAATGTTGGCATTACTCTTGCATCTGTGTATCATGAAGACAGATCACCATTCTAGATCACTTGGTTTGTGGTTGGGTTGGTGGTTGACTTTCTCCTCTGATAGTGGACAGAGTACCTTCCTGTACCATGAACACTAGTCAATAGGAGTTAAGGTTCTAGTTAGCCACCACTTTGACTTGTCTGTGTTAAATAAGATACGTGTTTTCTTCAGCAATAGTCTCTTGTCATCCATTTGTAGAGAGCATTAGCCTGAGTTATTTGGGAGTTTCCACGTGGCTCCTTTGTTCTTCTAAAGGATCACAGTAATAAAATGACCCCTAACAACATTCTGCTGTACCGGTAGGTCACAATCTCACTCAAACATCATCACAGAACTTTCTCCTACAAAGATGGAAACTAACACAGAGATCCACAGCTGGACAGTGTGCAGAGGGGTAGAGACCTTGAAACACTCAGTCATAAACTGATGTCTCCATCAAACAACTCCTCTCGGGGCTCAAGGAATGTTGCAGATTGAGTGGCAGAAAGAATGTAAGAGCCAGAGAGAGTATACATGAAAGAAACAGAATCTTCCAGACACAACAGGACTGGTGCATATATGAATTCACAGAGCCTGTGGCAGTACATACGAGGCCCGCACGGGTCCACGCTAGACAGAATCCCAGCACTGAGAAGATGAAGCAGATATAAACTCCCATCCCTAACCAAGCAGCTGCTTCCAACTGACAACCACTTGGAAAGGAAAAGTTAGTTTTGTCCAATGAAGTTTCACTGGATACCTAAACCACACCGCAGGGTAGGCCCCATGCCCAGCAGTTGAAGGCCAGCACAAAATTAACTAAGCAGTATTTTTGTGGGTGTTTGTTTCATGTTGTTGTGTTTGTGCTTTTTTTATTTCCCTGGTGTTTGGTTGGTATGATTTCTCATAGAGTCTTTGTATGGTGTGTGAGTGTGTGTGTGTGTGTGTGTGTAAGTAAAAATTTCTGGTTTCTTTGGAGACTCAGGTTATTATGATGTTTTGCTGGGGCAGACAGGTGAAAGAGTGTTTTGGTATAGGAAACATGTAAAAGATGCATGATGTTTTGAAGGACTATAAATATGACTTCACGACAGTGAGAGCTTGAGTATTGGCTCACTTTGCTCTGACTTGATAGTTATCACTGGCGACAAGCATGTATTGGTTCACCTTACATTGCATTGCTGAGCTTCACTTTGTGGTGACTTCTCGTCCACTTCCACAGTCTTGGCCTGATTGGTGAGCCTCATGGTTTCTTCTAGATTGAACTGCAGCTGCTGATTCATGTTTAATGTTTGCTAGTGGGCTGGACTGAGAAAAAAAAGTAGATTAGAATGCCCAAAGCACTCTTTCTAAGCAAGTCCACTTCCCTGTGGACCTAACAACCTTTCTTCTCTACTACCTCTGGTAGGTTGGTGGTGGGTTAGAGGGGATGTTGAACCCTTATTAAACTATATTGTGAAAATTATATGCCTACCATGTGTTTATGTGTATGTGTGTGTTTTTCTTATGTTTGCTTTTTTTAAAAAAAAAAATCTGGTTTGCTTGGTTTTAATTGCCTGGTTTGGTTTTGTTTGTTTATTTGTTTCTAAAGAAAAATAGAAAGAAGGCGTGGAGTTAGATGGATGGAGAGGTCAAACAGATGTGAGAAGAGAGATGAAGGAGGAGAAACTGATCAGAACACATTCTGTGAAAAAGATATTTTCATTAAAAATGGGAGGAGTATAAAGAAGAGGGTGAATATGCTCACAATACATTTTATGGAATTCTGAAAGAATTAAGAACAAAGATTAAAGGAATGGGGCCATTTTATCTTCCTGCCTCCACTCTGTCACAGAGTCTTCTTGCTGGTCTCCATTCTTCTCTCCAATTGCAACTTTTCTTTGAGACAGTTAGCCTATGACAACTTCAAACCACCAGCAGCCAGACCAGCAGCAAGCTCACAGAACCGGCTTCAGCACCGGCTGCCCCCCAAGTACACACTGCTCCTTACAAATCTCCCCTTTGTATCACATGCAGTGACTCCTCTCCCACACGTGTCATGACTGACAGTGAATTGCAACCAGAGCGTAGGACTAGATCCTGCTCACAGCACTGGTGACAGGATGCTGGCTGGGTTTGAGACATAGCATTGAGCAGTGACAACTATAAGCCTGTTGTCTTCCCCCTTAGGACAAGTATTATTATTATATGGCTGTTTCACCATGTGTATATGGGAATAGAAAATTGCCTCTATAGCCCACAGTCAGAAGCCTTAAGGCATGTGCGAAGAACCTCTTGCACAGCAGAATTTGATGAGATAATAAAAGCCTGGGCCTCAAACCTAGATCTGCTCACATTAGGGACAGGACTCACTCTTGTGAGAGGAGTGATAAGGTGCATATTTAAACATGCAGTGCATTTAGAACCAGGTAGCAAACCAAGGAAGCCAGTCCTCAAAGATTGTCCCCCAATGGACCACACCTTCAACTATCTACATCCTTGTTGAATCCTTCCCTTTGATCTTAATTCTTTCCACATAGACTAAGTTCTACTTTGTTCTCACACAGGGGAAAAAGGTGGGTATCATGTAAGAACTTCGACTACAGAAGTTGGCAGAAGACCCAGTACCTTTCTTGCTGGTCTGAGATGGGAGGTGAATCTCCTCACATCCATAATGGAATAGTTACAGGCTCTGCTCATCCTTGTTGGGAGACGCAAATTGAAATGTCTCATCCACCTCCAGTGACAATAACTTGGCTCCTTCTTGGTCTACTGTGACTGATATTTTTACTCTGTCTCCCCTCACTCCTTCCCATCAGCCACATCAATACCAGATCAAATCATCCAAGAATACTCTACTCATTATGTCACCTTACTATTAAATAACTCTTCAAAGGGCCCCATTGTGTGTGGGGATAAAGTCTAAACGCTTTCATCTGCCTTCCATTTCTATTTTGATCTCATTTTCTACTCTCCTCCAGAATCAATTTCCTCACTCTAGCAAGGTTATCTCGTACCACCCCAGCTATGCCATCGGATTGCCTACCACACCTATCCAGTGAAAGAGTTCTAATCCCACTGTTTACCTGCATAAACAGTGCTCACTCTCCTGCTCAGTCTCACCTTAATTCCTGTCTGCTCTAGGAGGTTCTCTGTTCTCTTCTCACTAACTTCTGTCATCTGTACTGTATAAATTATAATTAATTTTCTGTACACATACATATAATTTCTTAATTAAATCATTTTTATCTCAAGGAAAAGATACTCTTTGATTTCTCAACACAAAGGGACTGGTGAACTTAGTTCCCCTTTTATTTTCTTCAAATGAAGAACTTTAAGGGAAAATAAACTGTCTCAACTCATATTGAAGCAATCATACTGACAGCTTTCAACGAAATTGTTAGTCAAACGATTGTTTTCTCTAACGGTCACACTCAGAAGAGGAAACTGGAGCTGCTATCCCTCACCTAAGTAGGAAAATCTCCTTTTAATTAAAAATATGAACCCCTTTGATGCATGTGATTGTACTCTTGACACTATCCATAACGGAAACTATCTGCATCACCTGACACTTTTAAGTGCATTTACATTAATCACAGGCAGTAGCATAACCATAAAATTAGAAATTGCTTTAGGATTCTCTGTGGCATTTCTGTGCTTTGTTCATAGTTAACTATTGAGGTAAGTGTAGACCCCAGGGCACTTTACAGTAGCCCCATATCTCAAAAATTTTACACTCTTTTATTTCACTAGAGCTGCCTTAAATGAGGTTTTTATTCCTTAAAAAATGTCACTACTTTCTGAATTAGCACACAGAACAGTTTGACTTGGTTTGAAAGCAACTTAGAGTGTTCAGAAACAGAGAAATGGCCATGTGACCTCCGGTGACCCTGTGTAGTTGCCATAGATACAATGATGTCCTAAAATGTTACAATAATGAAGACAAGTGTGTAATCAACACAGATATACAAAAACCATGTAGCATAAAGGAAATCCTGCAAAAAGTAAAATGAAGCCTCTTTCCCTTAGAGAATGGAAACTCTCCCCTCTCCGTGGTGTGTTCTCCAACTGCACTGAGGTTCCCCAAACACAAATTCCTTTTAAATTTATATCAAAGCACTCTATGATCAATGTATACTTTAGATTTACAAGAAATAATATAAGCAGAGTATCTGTAATCTGAAAATGGGAGATGCAAAGTATTTGCTTGACCTGGTATCACGAGTGAAAAATGTCTATATCTGACCTAGATGACTTGTCACAGCCAAAACACAGGCACACTAAAAATACCCAAAAACACATTTATGAGTGCTATATAAATGGAATATAAGTGAAAGTGCACATATCTGTATATAATATATAAATTATACATGAATGGGTATCACATTTAAACTTGAACTGCATCCCCAACATGAATATTTTAAATATGTACCATTCCAAATATCTCCACCTAAGTAAAAAATAAAAATCCACAAATCCAACCATTTTTCACCCAGGCTACTTGGATAAGGTCCACTCAGCCTGTATACTGAGTTTTTCATGTTTAGAAAACCCTTAAAAACCTTCCTTTGTATCTCTACCAGCCATCTATAATGTTAATAATAACCACAGAAAATACATGTTCATTCACCCCAGTAATCCATTAAAGAAAATTCACTCACAAAATGTCCTGCCTGTCTAGGATGAAACACTATATAACATAGATCACAACGAGCTCCACACTCCTTACATGATTTTATGAACAGGTCTGTATTCCACGTCATAATAGACTTGACAATAAGACTTTGATCATAGTCCCTTTTAGCTTTTATGTGTTTAGCCTAAAACATCCAATTCCTTTAATCGATGTTCATATAGAAATCCCTTGATCATTGTACTTATTGTTGTCTGGGACTTCTCCAGGTCTTTCTTGTTTAAGAAGTGGTGGTCAGGAGAATAGAGACAACTCCAGCTCTTATGCAACCATAGGATGATGTCTTCTGGTTTGTTTCCAGGACTCTTTGTGAGGTAGGCCATTGGTGTTCTTGGGGGCAATCTGAAATCATTTCTTACTTGTGTGCACCAGAAAGTCCAACTTTTACATTTTGACATTCGAATAATTGAGAACTTATCCTTTGAATTACTCCTGCACCAACAGTTTTCCTCAACATCACAGTTAGTCAGTTCAGTTGGAGATTTGTTCCTTTGATGAGTTTTTTTGAGCATTACCAGTCTTTCAGGGCAGCCTTCTTCAGAGGTTGCTCTACCACCACGCTCACCCCCTTCAGTCTCACATCATGCTTCCTGTCTTTCAGCGACTCCTTAACACACAATAAAAGCGTTTTCCCCAAAGACATGGGAACTATTTTGAAAAGTATCTTTTATCAAATAGTTTATTTTTACAGTGAGTATTAAAGCAATCTGACCATGTTTTACAAATTCCAACATCTTGTCCTGGGAACTAGCAAAAGCAATTTTTCACATATTTCTACTGAATGCATTTAAATTCAAGAGAGTTTCATTGAAAGCTTGGCACTAGCAACTTAGAGTTGCCAGTTAGAGACCCTGGTCCCCCACCTCCATAACATTCTGTATCTGGAATTTCTTTATATATATTTTACAGCTGGCTTTGTATTCTCTGTTTGGGTTAGTTGGTTTCCTAAAAGGTAAAATATGAAGGCTGCCCAAAATAAATATGATACCAATGTACCCATATACTTATAGATAGGGAATAACCCAGATAAAGTTGTATGATGCTGTGCTTATTTAAACTTATGGTCAAAATAATTGTAACTCACAGTAAGAAAAGAAGGCTCATGTTAGGGTCTTGGAGTATGTAATAATACAAGAACCTCACTGATGTCACTGGAACCCTACAGACCTGCTCCTCCACGTGTATCCATGGTCCTTATGTACTAACACTTATTGTAACATCTGTAAAGATGCACCACCAGTCAGGACCCCTAAAACCTACTGAGACAGCCTGCAAAGAGGTAACATCCCTACAATTGATGGCTATCCAAAAACAGGAAACAAATGCTAAGTTGTATTCGGGAGTACAGTTATCAGCCATGTTCACAATATCTGCACTACAGTCTTTATATCATGTATAGAGCACAAAGCATGAGCTCCGCATCTGCTTACTCTCAGTCAAGGGTACAGATGAGCTTCAAATTCCAAAGGCCACTTCCTTAGAGTCACTCTGTTAATGGTCAGCACTGCCCTCTAGTGGCAAGCATGACTAAACACAGCTTTGTCCTCCTTCAGTGACCCCAGAGGGCAGCCAGGCCAGGGCAGAGATTTGAGGAAGAGAACAGGTACCAGTGTTGGCAGCACTAATTACCAAATGTAACCAGATTTTTTTTTTTTTTTGTAGCTTGAACATTTTCCCAGTTTCTGATGGAAACCTGAAGGTTCATAATGGAAAAACTAAGAAACAGGATACTGGTCTGAACTAACTCTCTCTCTCTCTCTCTCTCTCTCTCTCTCTCTCTCTCTCTCTCTGAGTGTGTGTGTGTGTGTGTGTGTGTGTGTGTGTGTGTGTGTGTGTGTGTGTCCTCAGGTGGTCTCTCAGGAACTCATGTAAACTAAGGAGTATAGATCTTGCATATGTGCAGATCTTGTATGTGTGCAATCTTACATTGTGCAGATCTTGCATATGTGTAGATCCTGCATGTGTGTAGATCCTGCATGTGTGTAGATCTTGCATGTGTGTAGATCTTGGATGTGTATAGGTCTTGCATGTTGTAGATCATTCATGTGTGCAGATCCTACATGTATGCAGATCCTGTATGTGCTTCCTTTTATTCTCTTCGATATTGCATGACAAGCCTAGAAAGACAGTGTTCAGTCAGTCAAAAGCAGAATCAAAAGCTCCTTTATTCAAAAAAGTGATTAGACTTTACAGATCAAAAGAGAAGAGAAAGAAAGAATAGTTTCTACCTCCATTTCCAGGTACAAAGGAAACAAAGAGGGAAGAGGGGAACTCAAGTTTAGTTTCCTAACTTTCTTAGAGGAATCAAAAGCACAAGTGCTTATAAATAAATATGTAAAAACAAACAAAACAACAAAATAGAGAAAACACATACCTTGGCTGAATACAAATCTGGGGCCTTTGACTTTCTTCATGAGGTGGTCAGGCTAGGGACCTTAGTAATAAATTATATACAGCAATCATTTTGTGTATGTGTGTGTGTGCATGCATTCTTGTGTATGCAGGTGCTGGTGTATACATGATATGGACACCTTGGAATCTCAAGAGCCTTCCACCTTTGTTTTGACATAGAATCTAGCCAAGTAGATTAGGCTAGCTGTTCAGAGCTCCGGGAACCCACCTGATGCAGCCTCCCTAGCTCTTAGATTACAGCTATAGACAACCATATCTGGCCTTTTTTAATGAGCTCTGGATCCCCATGCTTCACTGATGGATCTCTCTCACCAGCCCTACTGCAACCATTTTTGATGAGAAGAAAAAAACAGACCCAGAAATGTGACTTGGTTCCTTGAGATCCTAAGACAGCCAGGAGAATGCTGTGATTTGGATTTCTGTTTGGGGACTATTTTTTCATCCCATGGATATGGCACACCTAATGACAGCAAAACATCTGTTCAACTTGACTCTGGCCTTTGAAGAAAACCAAAAGCCAGATAAGCTCCTGCACATGCTCCAGCCAAGCCTGATGATACTCTGAAAGTTCTGTGAAAAGTAAATCCCAGGGAACAAATATCAGCTTTCACTCCTTGAGGACTTACCTGTTCACAAGGTCATGTTAGGCAATGTATTAATAAATGCAATGACAGTATAGGCTGGCAAATGGCCTTTGTAACCGCAAAGGGATTCTTATTACTGAGGAAAAGAAAGACTATGTTTTGACTTTCAGGATTTGTACAACTCCAAAAGATTTATAATTCTATAAATCAGAATACTGTCACAATGGAGAGACCCAGAGAGGCTAAGGGAATTACTCAAAGTCACACAGCTCTTTAGTGTCTTAGTCATATGCACCATCTGATTCAATTACCATTAACTGGATGCTTGGAGGGCTTTGGATTTGTACAAACCTGCTGTGGTTTGGGAGCAAGTGAGAAGTACACCGCCCAGTGTCTTTGGAACAGACTTCAATGAAGCAATGCTTGGGTAGCTGCTTGATGAATGAGCTTTCCAACTGCTTCTTATTCGAACTTAGCCATTGAGTAATAATAACGATTTTACATTTTTTCCCCTAATGCCTCCTAAATCTTTACTACATCCACTAACTTTGGTATGACATTCATATTCTAAATCCTAAATGTTTTGTTTAAAATGACTTAAATATCTCATAATATTCTGTCTCCAAAATAAAAGAGGAGCATATCTCAACAAAAGGCTTTGATTGTAAACTCTGTGACACTGGGAATCTCTTTTCATTTGCCTGGTTAGGATGGCCATGTCTAATTTGACCTGAGTTTCTGCTAAATTATATTTTAACTCTTTATCTGGTTAGATTATTTGAATTCCAGATGAATCATTTTGTGTGACATAAGTACAGAGTTACAGAAAAGCCAGAAAAATATATAAAACATTTGTTATGTCACTGGAGAAAATAACATTTTTTTAATACAGAAAGAGACATTCTATACTATATATCAAGTTTTCAGTTTGGCAATTGAACCATCATGTAATATTGTATAAAACAGTAAAAGAGAAAACTCAGGTTTGTTTATAAATAGACTTCTAGCTATATCAGTGCTTTGAGTGAGAAAAGTCCCCCATAGGATCCTGTATTTGAACTCTTGACCACTAGTTGGCAGCACTGTTTGCATGAGGTTATGGGTCTTCTCAAGCATGGAGCCTCACTGGAAGAAATATGTCACTGAGAGCTTTGAGAATTTATACCCTCATACTCTCTCTCTAGGCTTGCTGTGTGAGAAGTGTGGTCACTCAACTTCCAGCTATGATAACCTGCTGCCATGCCTTCTCAGCCATCACAGACTCTTCCTCTGGATAGTAAGTCAAAGTAAATGCTTCTTCTATAAGTTCCTTTTAGCATGTTTTGTTTGTTTCTTTGTTTCTTTGTTTTTTGGTTTGTTTGTTTTTTAAAGTAACTAGTAAAGAAATTGTTAACAGGAAGAGAGTTGTTGCTGCACAGAACATGACTGTGTGGTTTTATGGAAGAATGTGTATACCTTTATAATCTTGAACTCAAAATGTGGTTGAATGCTACAGAGCTTGATGGACCAACCTATTAGAAGTCTGGAAGTAGTTAAGAGTAAAGTGGGTGGTGGAGATCCAACTCGCTACACATTAGAAGTATAGTTCTAATAAAAACTCCATTAGTCAGTGGACAAGAGTCCAATCATGTGATATTTTAACAAATAATCTGAAAGTTTCCTGTCCGTGTCTTCACAGTTTAAAAATTAGAAATTAATGGACTAATTTCTTTGGTGGAAGAAGTTTCAAGACAGCATAACATTGAGTCTGTGGCACAAGCACTACTGACAACTCTTGTCTGGGTCCACAGTGATACAGAACAAGTGGAACAGAAAAGAAAATAGAAAGTGTGCACATTGGAGAGAAAAGAAACACTGGGAAACTTAATGATGCCACAAGAGCGTGTGCTGAAAATCATACTGAAATTGTTAAAAGACGTGAGAGCCATTAAGGGACATGATTTGCACCAGAAAACTAAGAAAGGTGTTCTGGTTGCAGGACTTCCCCGAGCCCCATCTAAGCTTCCATCCTGGGGAGGGGGAAGCCTAAAGAGTTCTCTGTTATAGCCAAAACACAAGCACTGTTATTTTAATGTTTAAATTTCTACTATTATTTACTATCTTTATTAAGCAAACTATACATGTAATCAAACTGTCAATATCATGTTAGCCAACATAATTATTATTCTCAATCATTTTAGATATTTAGATGAGTAAGAGACTATTGAAACACATAATCAGCAAAATTAGTCAAATGATCATTTTTCTTTCACTCCTGGTTAAAAAAATAAATAAAAGAAAACTTTTCAAGTTAATTCAAGTCAATAATTAATTTTGAGTTTCTGTTGTGTTCTCAGCATTTCTCTGGGAATAAACATTCGTTGTTAAAAGCATTCTTGGAACATTGTTCTATGTGAAACCTTTGAGCCATTTAGAATTTATTAGAAACTGAGTCCCTGTTCCACACCAATGTCTTCTTATGAAAAGTTTTCTAGAACATATATATATAATATATATAATATACATATATATGTCTCTGTGTGTGTGTGTGTGTGTGTGTGTGAGAGAGAGAGAGAGAGAGAGAGAGAGAGAGAGAGAATTTACTTTGAAATTAGATTTAGAGTAGTGGTAACTTTACCTAACTTTCTGAAGTGAATTAAAATTTTAATTTGTTTTTAATTATATTATGAAATAGTTGTTCCCCATTGTATAGCATAGCATAGCAATTATTTATAGGACCGAATCCTAACCTCAAGAGCAAAGAATACATAGGAGCCAGGATGGCCTACTATCACCATTAGAGACTTCAGACTACATCATTTGGAACTAATTTCAGAAAATATTCTGATTTTTCCATCTTATTTTCCCATGTTGGAACTAGCAACCATCAATTAGTGGGAATGAGATATTATAGTCTCACCTATATTTTGAAATAACCCATGATAAACGTGTTCATTTTCTCTTAGTCTACAACATTCCTTTATAAACAGGCACTATATCTTATTTATATTTGTATCCCACTAAAGCCTAAAATGATGGGTGTGTGTAGAAGATACTCACGGGGACTCTGTGCATTAAATTATTAAATAAGATACAAGTAGGTTATCACTGAGAAATAGTTCTCTGCATAACATTACTCTATAATTTACTGGCACAAGGAGACATTTGTTTAGCCCAAGATTCTGCTGGATACAATTTATGCTGGGCTCAACTAAGAAGTCATGTCTAACATCTACAGTCAACTGCAGGTCCCTTGAGGACTGATTCATCCATAAAGACCTCAGATAAGATGATTCAAATCTGTTCTCATCATCTGTCATGATATCATGGGTTTGTTCTCATGTTGTGGCAAGATTTGAAAAGACAGCAAACCTACATAAGGTATTTGGAAGTCTATACTCAGAATGAGGGTATGATCACTTCCACAAGATTTTCTTGGCCAAAGAAATCCAGGAAACAAGCCTATATTTTGGTGTTGAAGAAAAAGACTTTACTTTTCAATGGCAGGAACTGGAAAGTTTTGTTTCAAAACTTGCACTTACAGAGTCCGGTGAAGATTTGTGTGTGTTTGAAACCAATTTAATGCAAAACTTCTTACTTGGAAACATTTGTCATCATAGAAATGTTATTAATGCAGTTCCCTGAGTAAAACATTGCCACGCTAAATAGCTATAACTGCCCACTAGCACGATACTGGTACAAATGTCCTTGGAATAATCTACCTTTTTCTGGTTGGATTTTTGATCTGTTTATTCCATAATATGAAAGTCATACAGGAACCATGATTGAGTAAATACCTTATGACTAGCCAGGTCATAGACTTTAGGGAAGAATATAGCACTATTATTTTTCTAAGTGAGCATAGCATTGATCAGACTCCTAATGATGTAATGTTATGCCCACATATTAATACATCTTTCAGAGATGCTTCTGTTTGCAGTAGATGGTGATAACACAACTGACCAAGACACAGAAAATAAGAGAATGCATAATACTTAACCCTAAATGGGACATAATATACTGCAGCACCTCCTCTAAAGGCTCAAGGGTCACTGTAGAAGAAAGAGCAGAGAGTATGAGACCCAAAGGCATTGGATAACTCCAAGGAAACAGTGTTTTCTGGTGTCTTAGTCATGGTTTGTATTCTTGCACAAAACATCATGACCAAGAAGCAAGTTGGGGAGGAAAGGGTTTATTCAGCTTACACTTCCCCACTGCTGTTCATCACCAAAGGAAGTCAGGACTGGAACTCAAGCAGGTCAGGAAGCAGGAGCTGATACAGAGGCCATGGAGGGATGTTACTTACTGTCTTGCTTTCCCTGGCTTGCTCAGCTTGCTTTCTTATAAAACCCAAGACTACCAGCCCAGGAATGGCACCACCCACAATGGGCCCTCCCACTGTTGGTCATTAATTGAGAAAATGCCTTACAGCTGGATCTCATGAAGGTATGTCCTCAAGAGAGGCTCCTTTCTCTGTGATAACTCCAGCTTGTATCAAGTTGACACACAAAAACATCCAGTACATCTGGACACAGCACATAAGCTGCACATATGCAGTAATAGCACTGTGAGAGTGGTGTACAAGACCTGTGCAAGTCTAAGCCCAACCAAATCTCAGAATGCAGAGGGGAGGTGCAAATTTCCACTGTAGTCATATTATTAGCAGCTGAGAGATAGAGTTTTCTCTAAGAGTGTCAGCCCTAGTAAATTGGTCATATTCTAGTGGAAGGTTATATATCTAAGAATATTTGGGCATCACAATCTGACCTTGATGTTAAAAATAAATAAGTGAATGAATGAATAAATAAATAAATAAATTAATTAATTAATTAATTAAGCTGGGTCAATAGGGAAGGGAGTGAACCTTGAAAGAACAGAGGGAATGAATATCATTAAAATATATACAACCCCCCCCAAATAATTTTAGAAGCCTAAAATTCCATTTTTTTCTGCCTTTCACTTTAAGTAGAAACTTTTTTCTTTGCAAAGAGAATAGGCTTTTTTAATGTTATCTTTATGACTCGTTTATGTATTCATTTTATTTTTTTCAATGAATATTCTGGAGATATTAACAACTCTCTCAAAGCCAGTATGTGAAGACACACGGAAGGTAGTTAAAGTATTCTTCACTAGTCCTCTGAGTGTATCTTATTGGTATAAGTAGAGAAATCATCTTCTCCTCTCACCTACAAAAACAACAGTGATAAAACACAATGTCTGCCAGCAAGTAGTTCATCCCTGTGTCTCTTCCACTTTTCTTCAAATATTTTACCCAGACTGCATATATCCAATCCCAAACTATTTGAAGTGCCTTCCATTTTATCCTCTCAAGACATATCCTGACTCCCATCCCACCCCTGACCCCACCCCTGACCCCACCCCCGACCCCACCGCAGCCCTCCAAACCACCCCCAGCTTCACAGCCTCTATCTCAGCTTTCACAACCCTGTGATTAATAAGTTGCACTCTGTCTCTCTCTCTTGCTCTGAGGGCTTCACATGGAGAATGCACTGCTGTCATGCACATGGTTTACCTCATAGTTGGTGCTCCCATGTTTGGGGTGACTAATGAGTGAATAAGGGTTGGAATTCATAAGTAATTACAGAACAATTTACTTAAGAAGGGGAACTATCATTTTAACATTTCCAACAGTGTGTTTTGAATACCTTAATGCTAGGAAATCAGGTATTCTCTGTTGCCACTTCAAAAAAAGAAAAAAAAAAAATATGTCTTGAAAGGACTTCCATGATTTCCCTCAACCCACTCACAGATTGAGACTGACAGATCGCCTACATTGGAGACAGGGTAGTTCCGTCTCAAAGATCACTTAGACTTGGGTTCCAGCTTCTCCCTGAATCAGTGCCAGGTGCGGTGGTGGCTTTTGCGAGGCACATGGCTTTCCTATGAGGTCATTACTGATGGAACATATCAACACCTCTAGCCCTCGGGGAGGGTAAGGAGTCAGGCCCATTCAAATAAGCATTCCTCGGGCTCCTTCTTCGGAAATACTCGACTTCCCACCGCAGATGTTTTAGTTTGAGGGACAGGATAAAGGATGACACTAAGGACTGGAAATCAGAACAGACCCAAGGCAGCTGCATGGGGAAAGGAACCAGGCAAGAGTTTCCATGTGTCTCAATGTTACTATTGCTGTCAGCTCTTGCACTTAATTTAGACAGGCAACGAGCTGTGTTCCAAAGAGATGTCAATCTATTCTGGGTGGGTATCAAAAAATGGTTACTTATCCCATCCCCCACAGAGTAATAATTGCTAGATGGTAAAATGCATGCTCACCCTGAAAACACCATGATAGTATATTTTAAGATTCATTCATTTTACTTTAAAAAAAAAACTATGAATATGTAGCTCTAAATATTAGCATTGCCTTTCCATAGGCAGCCATGATTGCAAGTGTCTATACACACTAACACCGCTGAATAACAGAAAAAGAGTAGGTGATAAGAGGAGAGTACATGATAAAAAAAAAAAATGACCAAGGAATAGATTTCTTTGGTAATTGAGCTGCTTTGATTTCTTTCATCGGGTATTCGTGATGGGCAGAGGCAGTTTGCCCGAGCATTCATTTTGTTTCTATAGGCAGTATGTCATATGTCTATGTTCTGCCAGCAAGTATTACTGCATGCCCACCACATACCAGGAATCATGCCCTCAAACCATCCAGGACACTCCTGATCACACGGGATTTGGAGCGGGTGCATGTCTGGGGTCAGTGGAAGAAGAATGCCAAGAAGAAGCAACGCCTGAAAGTGTAGGAAGAGTCTGTTTGGCAAAGAAATTCTAAGAGATTTTATACAAATACAACCAGAGCATTTATGAGAAAGAAGAGGCTCTTACGGCTGCAAGTGGTTTTCAAGGAGCTGCGAGTGAAAGGCCGGCGTTTTGGAGGACCGAGGCTCCTAAAAGCCTTTGGAGGAATCCTTTGAAGCTGTAGTCAGTGGATCTCTGGTTAATGTTTCCTTAGCAAGACTGGCAGATGGATTATAGAGATAACGTGAGAGGAAGAAGTGCATCAGCCCTCTTCAAACTGGGCTGAGCAAAGGGAGGCCACAGCCCAGGTGAAGTCAGGAGCCGCCGCAGCTATTTCTGAGTCCTGAAAATGTGAGACCCTGCCACTCATGGGGAGAAAATAAAGTCTTTAAGATCAGTATTTCGGAGTTGTACTAAAGCACACAATGTCTTCCTCTAAAGGATAAAGGGAACATGGAGATGGGAAAGAGCACAAACAAAGAGAGAGTCAATTTCTGTTCTAGAGAAAAATCTTCCCAAGCGGCAAGCTGGCTGTGCACAAGCCCATTTAGCAAGAACAGCCCAGCCCTTCGCTTCAGATTTGATCAGAAGCCACCCGCCCCACAGTATCACTGGCGCCTACTGAATTTTCACCAGAGAACTAACACAAAACATCTGGTCGCTTACTTAAAAGTAAATCAATTGATTAAATCTGCATTTGCTTGCTTTCTTCCACCAGAAGCATGGCTATTTCTCTTTTTCTTCTCCCCTGGCTCCTTTAATAACTTACTTGTGCTGTGAGTTAAAGTTTGGGACAAAGGTGTGTCTCCTTCCTTGCCTACACAGGGAAATTTACCACAGGTCAAACTAAATCGTGTTGGAAATCCAGGGATGTAAACAATTTGGTCATATTTTATATGTAAATTGAAAGCTTACCTCACAAGATGACCTCAAGTTTCGACCCACATGTGGGAGAAGAATTCTCACTTCCTCTAGGAACCCCTGACCATAAATGCAGAAACTTCTATTTTGAATCGTGACCTCCATGCTTAAGCTCATGTTATAGTTTTAACAATAGGAAATTTTATAACGTGAGTCGATTAGGTTAGGTCTTAACAGAAAAATTTTAACTTGAAAATGGAGTATTTGTGGGGATTCCTTTGAGCTTGGGACTCACACTGTCCTGTGCTCTCATTCACATCTACCTATAGATGCCTCCTCAATAACAGGGACTCCAGAAGGCAAGACCTTAGTAAATAATCAAGAAACACTATCCTGTCATGTACCATGGACGCATCTGGTCACCGAACAAATCATCCTGCAGCTTCCATGTGCCAAGTGCTCCTTCAAGGCCCAGGGGACAAGTGGATAAATGGCAGAAAGTCTACCATAAAGCCTCCATGAGCTGACAGGAAAGAAACATAAACATGAAGTCACGAAAGCCCTGAAATAAATGTTGTGCTGAGAAAAGTATAAAGTGGCAGGAGATAACACAGGCCCCAAGGAATCAATCTGCTTTCTGGAAACATGATGTTGATGTGGGAGAGATCAAGAGAGGATGCCCAACAAGGACAAACTATGTCCCTCAAAGATCCCTCGGGCAAATTTCTGTGCTCTTGGAAGATCATTTCACTGCTGTTTCTTAGGTTTGTCAACAACCAACCACCAGAGTTATATAGCATGTCATGTGTTTAAAAGACCAGTTGAGAGTCTGCTTCCCAAGAGTGGTGAATGGGACAGTGCTGACAAGATGGGAAGCCAGGCTAGCACTAAGGTGAGATGGGAGAGAAGAAAGATGGTGTGTTTGGGGGAGGGGTAATGCAGGAGAAAATGGGGAGCAATGGCTCCACTTTCATCTTGCCTTTTCTCTTTACTCTCCTGGGCTTAGCAGCAGCATAAAAATCATTGGCTGGGAAAACATAAATAAAATTAATCTTAGTACTTCACTTGAACATTATCAATCAAGAAAGCAAATACCAGAAAAGCAGTTTTTAAAACAAGGAGAATTTTTCAGTGCTGAGAAAAGCAAAGTATCATAGGAAAAAGGAACAGACAGGCAAGAGCAGGTTGGCTGCTGGGTGGGAAGAGCAAACTGAGACCTCTGAGATGTTGGGTAAATAATGCCTGCCTCCTTTGGTTACTGAGTGGCTTAATTAATACACACTGAAAAATGCCAAAGACATTCTTAATATGAAGCAGGTAATATTTTCTGTTGCCCAATGTCCTCACCTAAGAACATAGGTCACAAGAAGATAATATTTATGTTGACAGTTTTCCACACCTAAAAGCAAAGGTCGAAAGAAGACATGGTTTTGTCTGACTTTATCATCAATAGTGGAGGTAAGCTGAGATACTTGGTGAGACACAAAGATAAATGCCTGAGCTTGTTTTGCTCTGTTGTTTGTTGTTGCTGCTGCCACTGCTATTGATGTGATAAAACACTGACCAAAACAAGTTGGAGGAGAAAAAATTGTTACTTAGTTTATACATCCAGATACAGTTCATCACTGAGGGAAGTCAAGGCAGGAACTGTCAGAAGTAGAAACAGGAACCATGGAAACATTCTGCTTAACTGGTTTCCTTTCATAACTTGCTCAGCTTGATTTCTCATATAATCTAGGATCCCTTGCCCAGGTATGACAGAACACACAATGGGCTGGGCTCTCTCATGCCAATCATTAATCAAGAAAATGAAATACACATAGACATACCCACAAGCCAATCTGATGTGGTGTTCTCTCTTCCTAGGTGACTCTAGTGTATGTAAGGTTGACAAAAGCTAACTAACACAATAAATTTTACAGTCTGCCTCATTTCTTATCACCCTAACTCAGATGAGTCATAACTTTGCTTGGGACTCCTAGGAGGTTCCTAGGCACAATAAGGTCTTAGCACATAGGCAACCTAAGGTCTTAGCCTGGCAACATCTTTTGGTAGGTGGCCACAGTAAAAGAATAAAGAACAAAACCAGCTTAGATGAGTGCCAGAAGATATCCCACCTAAAGGAGACAGATGAAGGTCATGAAGCAAGCTTGTCAAGTACTGAAGTTATTCTAAATGCCGGCCAACTCCTGGGAGCATAGGCGCTGAAGGGGCTAACATATCAGCAGTGATTCTTGCCCAGAAATAATATAAAACACAATGCAGAGACATGCTGACTTTGTGTGCTGAGGGATCTTGGAACTAAAACAGGAAAGAAAATTGTTATTTCCCTCACTGGAATGCTCCCCCCACCACCACCAAACTAATGTGTGGTAAGTGCACCACCACCCTGGCATCCATCAGAGGGTTTTTGGTCATCTCTGTGGGGTATAAGATGACAAGCAGAGCTGAACATGAAGCTGCATGTGACAAGAGGAAATAAATAAAGGGGATTTTTCTTATTCACATTAGTGTCCAAAGGTGGAAAAGCCAGACCAAGAATGAGATAAAGCATATAATCTGACAAAGAAATAGAGAGAACTGAAAGCTTGGGATGTCATCAAAGCCAAGCACAGTAGGAGAGAAACTTCAGATACATAATTCATACACAGAACTGAAAACAAGCAAAAGCCAGTTGGTGCTTCTGAGAAACAGCCAGATCACGAAGTCCTGAGCCCTTCAGAAAGCTCTTAATGAAGCCTCTCCCAAAAGCAACTTCTAAAACACATGTTGCAATCGAGATTTCTTAGACCAGCACACATTCAGCAGCTATGGCAGAGGAGAGATGTTTCATGGTTCTGGAAGACATGATCTCCTGCCTTCAAGCAACCTACAGTCAGGTTTAGGACATGTGAGGTGTGTTCTCCAGGATGGATGGGGTCTGAGGAGGAATTCAGATGACATCATAGAGCAAGCTACACATTTTAAGGAAGAAAAGCAAGTGTAGTACACTAAGCACTATAGAGAGCAAGGCATGCAACTGAATGACTGGAGTAAAACATTGCCCTGGCAGAGGGAAGTACGCCTTCTAGCATGTTCAGCTTTTGAACAGCCTTCCCATATTTACACAAAGTACCAAATGGCCAAGTGGATAGGAAACTGTCAAAGGAGCTAACCCACCAGCTACTCGGGGTATGTGGAACTCTGGGCTGGGTTGTGATGGATATGTACATTATTTTCTTTCTCCTAACTTCCAGGCTCACTTAGAAACGCTCAGGTAACAGCACTCAGATTCATAGTTGGGAAATATAAGCCCTCTTAACAGACCTTGTGAATGCATTACCTATTTATCAAGGCAAGCTTGGATTTGGTTTTTTGGTTTTTTGTTTGTTTGATGTGTTTTTGTTTGTTTGTTTGTTGGAATGTGGCACAGAGCAGGATATTCTATCTGTTCTCTGAATGTAGTTCTTGAGTCTGGTCCTCTGTTTATCTTTCAGGTTGAAAGGGTATGTAACCACGAAAAAAACTCACCAACTAGTTGGGTTATGAAATAGTCGGTCTCCATGTGGCTTCTTATATCCCCTTTCTTTGGGCTGTCACTCCCTCCAATCTCTAATTTCTTATGCAATCCCTGCTTAAGTCTTCTTTCCCCCAGTGGAAACTTACTAGTTAGTATGTTAATTTCAAAATACAACCTACAAATGAAAGTTCAAATGGACTACCCTGCATAGGAGTCAGGGGCAATGTTGCTCCCAGAAGAGATGAGTTAGAAATGAAATTCAGAGTCCAAGGCCCTATGAGTTATTGCTCTGAAAGGCCCCAGAGGTCTTCAAAACAACACAGGCTGTTGCTATTCTCTCGATTCTTCAGCATATCCACAGGGTAAGGCCCTATTGCTGAAGATATTATGTACTTTGGCTTCAGGGCACAGAAAAATCAGCGTCAAAGCAAGCACTAAGTCACTTCCCCGCAGGCTAGCTTCCATAGCGCAAGAAGGTGCTTCTGCAGGCTGCTGGGGGAAAGTAGATATTAATGAGCTCTGTGCTCATGCTGATATGCCAGAGCACTGACCTGATGAGCAAGATATGCCTACTGGTTCAATTTTGACACATTTATAGGACAGATAATATAACTTTCATATCGGATTTGATGCTCTCTTAATGGGAAGGAATTTCATGCCGGGTACTATAATCCTGGTCAAAAGCCTACGGGGAAAGCCATTGACTCTAGGGTTGAAACTATTACTGTTATTTGCTGAATTGCCATTCAGTCAAATTACCATATTTATATTTACATTTGCATTTACGTTTATATTTCTGTGGTGGATTGAATATGTTTAGCTCATAGGGAATCATACTGTTAGGAGGTGTGGCCTTGTTGGAGAAAGTAAATCACTGTGGGGGTGAGCTTTGAAGCTTCACCCAGCAGGAAAGTCATTAAATGAAGATGTAGAACTCTAAACTCCTCCAGCACCATGTCTTCCTGGATGTTGCCATGCTTTCTGTCTTGATGGTAATGGAATGAATCTCATAACCTGTAAACCAGCTCCAATTAAATGTCCTTTCTAAGAGTTGCCTTGGTCATGGTGTCTCTTCACAGCAATGAAAACCCTAAGATAGGAGTTGGTACCAGGGACTCAGGTATTACTGTGATAGGCAACCAGGTCTTTGATTTTAAGACTACTGAGACAGAGCAAGTTCTAGGTGAAGAGAAGTTTAAGTCCAGGCATGGTGGTTCACACCTTTAATCTCAGCACTCAGGAGATAGAGCCATGCATATTTCTGAGTTAAAGGTCAATCTACAGAGAAAATTCCAGGACAGCCAAGCTTAGGCAATGAAGGGGTTGGAAAGCAGAAATATGGTAATGATGTAATAGAGCAAAAAGAGTCAACCAGAGCCTAGAGTGCTACAGAGGGCAAAGCTGGAGAAGTGACCCAAGCCCTTAGAAGGATCCCAGAAGATCATATGTGGATCCTAAACACTAGAACAAGAAGCTGTGAAGTTGAAGTTGCCTTGGATACCCCACAATGTTAGAGATGCCAGAGCCATGGGAAATCTGCTGAGGAAAGTTACTAATAGGGAGTGGAACCAGCCCAAGAGAAAGAAGTGTGTTGCAGTCAGCAAACCTGAAAGGAATTATACACTGGACATGGAGATATGGAGTTTGGAGCTTGCCCAGCTGGGTTTTGGTTTTTCTTTGGTCTGGTATTTCCTCACTATGACGTTTTGGAATGGTGACATATATCCTATGATGTTTCAGGTATATGATCCATTTTTTTCTTAGTTTGATTTTATAGGTGATTACAGTTAAGTGATTGGATAAATCTCAGAAAATACTTTGAACTTTTAAGCATTGTTGAGACTTTGATAGACTATGGGAACTTTTGGAGTTGGACTAAATGTGCATTATGCTACGTTTAGGTATGACCTCCACAGACGCAAACATTTGAACAAGCCTCAGGGGGCCAGGGAGTAGAATGTGGTGGTTTAAATACACTTGGCCCAGAGAGTGGCACTATTATGAGGTGTGGCTTGCTGGAGCAAGTGTGTCACTATGGGCATGGGCTTTGATACTCTAGCTGTCTGTAAACAATCTCTACCTGACTTCCTTTGGATGAAGATGTACAACTCTCAGCTTCTTCTGAAGTAACATGTTTGCCTGGACACTGCCATGCTTTGTGCCATAATGATAATGGACTGGACCTCAGCTTCCTTTTTCAGTGGGCAGCAATCAATGGAGAGATGTGTAACTGACTACAGTGCTGAGAATAGGGACTGGGTTCCCAGCCTTAAATGGGACATCTATATTAACTACCACCCCTGAACACACACCAAGGCTCAGGGAAGACCTTGAAAGGGGATGTAGAAAGAATGTAAGAGCCAGTAGATAAGGAGCAGTGGTAGGAAATGTTATCTCCTGTACTTGGCATGGCTATCATAATTATGAGCTCACAGCAGCAGTGATTACTCCTACAAGGTCTAAGCAAAATCAAGCCAGCAAAGTCCTGGCATGAATTGGGTGGGTGATCTGCCACTGTACCTCATGCTGAGGAACTATTGGCCTTGGCTTGTCACTGCAAGAGGGAGAATCACTCTTTATTGAGGGTGTGACCATTGGTAGATTTCCCAAACTCTAATGGATGGCACTATTTAGCTATGCACTTAAAGGCATTTCAAATGAGACTTAGCAGGTTACCAAAAAACAAAACCAAAAACCTAAACAAACAAAACCAGATATAAAGTTGGAAGAGATCACACTGGGGAGATACGGGGGAGTTTAAGGCAAATATTTGGGCACACACAATCATATTTCATTGTATATGTGTATGAAATTCTAAAAAAAAATGAAAACGAGACAAAGGTTATTTTTCTGGAAACTAATATTGAAAATTGAGATTTTTTTTATGTGTTTCTATAATTTAAACAAAAGTCAATGCTTAAGAGGGAAGGAAAAAGTATCCTTAGAAAGGCTTAGAAAAATGTGTTCAAAGCACTCTCAGGGGACAGCCAGTTGAGGTTATGTGGCCTACCTGAAAGGACCCTGGGACATAAGATGCAGTCCGAGACAAAAATGGGGGAAGACAGTGTGCTGACAGTGCACACCCCAACTTAGGCAGAGAGCAGCGTGGGAGAGAAGGACATAAACAATCAGAAGAATGCTTCCAGGAAAAAGTCATCTCATCCCAAATCTCCAGTCAAAATACCTTAGTGCAGAAAGGAAAACAACTCTAGACAATTATAGAAATGGCCAAACGTACAGATTTCAGAATGCAAAACAGGATTTTAGCATATGCAGCCTCCTTGAAACATTTATAAGTTCCATATTTGTCTCATCTGTTACAGATGAATGTATGACTGAATTTGCTTCCAAGAGGAAAAGGCAGAAAGTCTGGCATCCTTATAGTGTACTTCAAACCAAAGCTAATCAAGGGGTACCTTTGTACCACCATAAACACCTCAGGTGGCACTAGATTTTGGAGTGTTCGTACCAATATTCCTGGAGAATCATGCCATGCTACCAGGCAGAAAATAATACATCTGATTGGGTCTTTAGAATGGGGGAATACACTGAGCAAACATGTGCACACACACACAAACAACTCAGTGTCAAGAACATAAAACAGAGGATGGAAAGCCCCAAATGGTAAGGCTGTGACTGTAACACAGCTCACTAACAAATTCTACAGTGGTTACAGTGCCAGGAGTTTAGAATTTTCATGGGGTTTCAAGATCATCATCTACTGTGGTTAAAATCATGCCACAAGGACTCCGAGGCCTCAAGAATGTGTCCCAGTGAGCTACAGAGAAATAAAAGACCTGACATACAATAGAAAGCAGGCTTTATATTTCCTGAGAGATGTCTTCAGCCATAGGGTTCCAGCCCCACCCCTCAGAGGCAACCAAGGATTACAGCAACGATACAGATTGTTTGGGGAATCATTCAGATTGCTCTGACCAACCATTCAAAAGGAAATAACTCATGTCTGGTATTGGGGTTTTGTTAGTCTATGGTGCTTGTGGGAAAATGTCAGCCCAAGCAGCTTAACTTCCTTTACGATATATAGATACACATGCAAATAAAGATATGTAAAGATGATAGATAGAGATAGATAGATAGATAGATAGATAATTATAGATCATTTTGGGTAAATATAAAATAACAGGATCCCTTGAGGATTTTTTAGACACACTTGATTTTATTTGTTCCTCCTTCCTCCTCCTATGTGCTGACCTCCCTCTCTCCTCCACAGTTGGAGCTCCTTTGCTGTTATTCCATTTCTTAGCTTGTATTACCTGTATCCTGCCATTCTGCTGCCAAGCAGCCTCCCACATGTGTTACTCCACGTAAAACTCACTCTCCTAGAAATGCGGTGTGAATAAGTCCAGAACAAGGCAAAATCTATGTGCATGTTAATATGGGAAGGGGGAGTGCACAGAGTCACACACCTAGACCAAAACAACAGGCAACTATTGACTGCTGGGTAGAGGGGGGCCAGCCTGTCCCAGGATGAGCCCTCTTATTGGTTACCCAATGCAGAGTAGTCAGCTCTAAAACTGTTACACACAAACAACAGAAATGGTCTCAACAGGCCATGTTTATATATATTTGCTCATATAGACACAGATATAAACAGTAATAATCAAAGAAGAGGAGGCTCTCAGCTTGAGAGTGGTAGGGAGCTTAGGAGAATTTTGAGGGAAGGTACCTGAGGGGACATAGAGGGGGAGAGAGGATGAAAGGTGATGTCATTCTATTTCAACTAAAACATATTTTATTTTGCTTTTATTTTTGAGATTATCTCATTTCCCCTTCCCTTCCATAAAGTTACCTAAGCAGCATATTCATTGCTTCTAAAGGCATTTTACATTTTAAGATGCTGTAGAAGATCTGATCTTATTAAAAAGAGAGAGACAGAGAGACAGAGAGAGAGAGTTCTGCTACTCAGTAGATGAAAAATGATCTACCTAATCTACCTAATCTAACCATTTCCTGTGATCAGAAAAGAGACTTAGGCCCGGAAAAACTATAAATAGCCCTAAAATTCTCCAAATTGATTGCCTGTAGAATTAAGAGTTATGACTTAGTTGTGCTTTCAAACCACAGACGACATAAACCTTTGTGGTCTGCTCATTTCTTCAGAAAGAGAACCTCAGGAAACATATGAGAACAGGAACATGACAGAGCCAAGGAATAATACCAACATAGCTGTGCGTGACAGGTGGTACTCACCTTTTGCTATTCCCCTATGAGAGGCCATGTAGATACGCCTGTGAATTCGCCTACCATGAAGCTGGAAATAGGGGCGCAGCCTACCTGCTCCATCCCACATGAACTCAAGTTTATTGCTGGGACGCTTACCTGCCCCGTCCTTCTCAGCATCAGAGTAAGCCCCCAGCACTCCAGAAAATGTTCTCAGTGTAGCAGCAGAGAACCACAGGTGCCTACATTAGAGGGAACGCATGAGAAACTATCTCAGCTGCTAGGAGCTCAGGCGGGTGTGCAGGCAATAGGGTATCCACACAGCTGGTATTCCTGTGAGCCCACAATCCACATTCCCAAATCCTTACCTTGCTGATGGCATGTGTTTATACCACAAAGGGCTCTGGACCATCCTCCATAAAACTCTTCTACCCTGATAAACTATTTCCAGACTCACAACAACCCAAACCTACCACTTCTGCCCATGATGCAGCAACGGGAGTGGGGTTCCACATACGCTTTACTTGTGGAGAAAACTTGTCTGTTGATCATTCCCTACAAGATCTAAGATTTCACCAAATGAAAGGAAATTGGGTGATAACAGGAATCCAGCCAACATTTCTCCTCCAAAGCATTATTATTCTGTGACAGGGCCAAGGGGGAGGGGTTCTGAGCAACGCTGCAAGAAGGCTTGGAGCTGAAACGCTCCAGTGTGAACTGGATCTGGGTTTAGCTCCTGGCTGGACCAAAAAAAAAAAAAAAAAAAAAATGTAATAGAGAACCCTCCAGGAAACCACAATTATTAGGAATGACAAAGTCAAGTAGAAGGCAGCGTGATTAAGTGAGAAGGCCACTCTTAACGAGAGTGATGCAGATGGCCGTCATTCCCTTTTCTCATTTTAAGATGATGGTTCTTCAGCCCACTGGTCTCAATGCCAAAATATAAGGCAGAAACATTTTCCAATACCCACTCCAATAACAATTTTCTATCTTCTTTCATAAGATTTTGAAATCATTTTCACAATTTTATAAAGCTTGGAAGCCTCTTATTTCTCCCAAGTAAATAAATGTCTTTCAATAATAGCTAAGGACTGATCTGAGTAGGAACAACTTATTTTTATGGATAGTACTCATCTGCACATAAATATTATAGAGAAGATTTACTGGGTCCTCTTGTTTGCTCATTCAAATTATCATAACATTATGGAAGTTTGTTGTGGCCTAAAGATTTATTTGTAGAAGGCGTGTCAGTATGGGTGCAGGTATGTATGTAGGTATGTGCATGAGAAACTGCAGAGGCCAGAAGATGGTCTCAGAAAAGCCATGGAGCCAGAGGCCAGAAGGGGGCTGCATCAATGCATGGAGCTGGAGCAGCCTCATATGGCCGCTAGAAACTGAACTCTAGTCTTCTGTAAGGGCAGCAGTAAGTGTTCTTGACCCTGGAACCATATTTCTAAACCCTCTCTTGTATTCTAAACAAATGGATCTCTACATATGAACTTAGACATGAATATCTGGGTCCCCACATGCACCCACATTAAATAAAAATCATTACTCCCAGGAGTGGGATACCTCATTATGAGTAGTTGCTTAGGAAGGTCCCAGAGACCCCCAAAACAATATAGATCTTACTACTCCTCTGTGTTGCTCACCAGACCTAAAGGATAAGGCCCTATTACTGAAGACACAACACATTTTTTTATGTATCACATAGAGAAAATGAACTGGAATTAAGCTGAAATCTGTCTCTCTTTACACACTGATGGTCGTTTTAAATTTATTTATTTTATTTATTTACATTTCAAATGTTGTCCCCTTTCCCAGACACCCCTCACACCCCACACCCCATTCCCCTCCCCTCCAAGTCTAAGAAGGTGCTACTCAACCCTCTCCCACCCACCCACTCACTCCCATCTCACCCCTCTAGCATCTCTCTTCTCTGGGGCATCAAGTCTCCACAGGACCAATCACCTCCCCTCCCACTGAGGCCAGGTAAGACAGTCCTCTGCTACGTATGTAGCAGTGGCCATGGACCAGCCATGGTCCATGTATGCTTTTTGGTTGGTGGCTCAGTCCCTGGAGCTCTGAAGGGTTCAGTTAGTTGATACTGATGTTCTTCCTATGGGGTTGCAATCCCCTTCACCTCATTCAGTCCTTTCTCTAACTCTTCCATAGGGGTCCCTGGACTCAGTCCAATGGTTGGCTATGAGTATCTGCATCTGTTTCAGTCAGGTACTGGTAGACCCTCTTAGAGGACAGTCATGCCATCCTCCTATCTGCAAACACACCTTGGCATCAGCAATAGTATTGGGATTTGGTATCTGAACATGGGATGGATCCCAAGATGGGGCAGTCAGGATAGCTTCCCTAACCTAAAGAAACATCAGGGATCTTACACAGTTGTAATCTATGAAACCAACTTGCCAAGCAAGATGTGCCCACTTGTGCAATAGTGCTATGACTCTCTGTCTGATTTTGAAACAGGGGGTAATCCAAAACTGGTACTATAAATATATAAATATAGTCAAAAACCCCACAGTGAGAGAGATCACAGGCCCTAAAGGGAACTGAATGATTGAATTGACATGACATCGGGCCATCTTCTAAGTATTTACTGATAGACCCACCTCTTCCCTTCCTTAGCATAATTCATAGAATACATTTCTGAGTTCAATATTTTTTAAAGCTAAAGAGAAACAGACCCTATGATGGATTGAGCTCAGGTACAGAGTGATGACAGAAGTTTCTCAAGTAAAAGTTTTCAGTGGGTCAAGTAAAAAGAATTTCAGAGTTTCCATTGACCCACCTGGAATGTTATTTTAACCTCCTAGTAGGAAATTAAAAAAGCAAGAAAGCAACCCCCCCAAAAGTCCATCCATTTGAAAATGATCACCATAAAATAAAAAGGAGAAAAATAAAACTCCCATTCTGCTACTATGTGGTGTACTAAGCACTCTCATGAACCACTCGTTTCCATCTCTATGGCAACCTTTGAAATAATGACTCAGATGACCGATTACCAGCATACAAATGAAATGAGCAGACAAAGCTCAAGCTCAGAAAAGTTATCATGGGGGGAATGTAAGAAGAAGCTGGATTTAAATTCCAAATCTGTGCAATCTAAATGCTGTGACTTTAATCACAGCTGTTTCAGGCTCTATTAATACTTTTTGGATAGCAGACTGGAAATGAGATTATGTGGCTGGATTCATATGTATAATATTAATTAATGTGCTAAGTTATATGACAACCAGGACAGCACAGAATGTCTCCTCCATACAAACTATAGTTTACATGACTTACTATCAATAAAGAGTGGCTGGTTATAAAAACTACATCATTAAGGCTTTATCCTAAATATGCGATGACCTGAAAAGTAAGAGGAGACCATCAGAAGTGAAAGAAATGTAATAGGAGTCATTTTGAGGCTAGAAGTTGTATTTGTTCAGTACACCTGCCAATGACGTCATCAGACAACAACAACAACAATCAATGTCAGAACCTCCCTGACTGATTTCTCAAACAGTCAACAGTGTAGTAATATGAGCCCAACGTGGCCGAAGATGTCTATAAAAGCATTTTACTCTTAATTCCTTGCTGGGACAATTTGCAAATACCTGATACAACCTTCAATCTGCTTAGCAAAGAAATCTCCTGCTTAATATGAAACGTGCCAGAATCCAAAGAGAAGATGTATTGAACACATACAGCCACCTATACACATGCACACATATACACAAGTTCTTTCAAAAAAAATTTTTGAAGCCCAGAGTTCTACCTGTAACACAGTTTATAATTAGATGCTCAGGACTGTGTGAGTCCATGTGTGTGTGTGTCTGTGTGTGTCTCTGTGTGTGTCTCTGTGTGTGTGTCCAAACTTTCTTATTTCTCTCAAGTATAATGCTCAAACTTTAGTGACATGGCACAATCACCAACCATGTAAACTGATTTCCTGCTTAATTATGTTCTAGAAATTATTTTTTGTAAAGTATGGATAATTTAATGGCAGAATAGAGAAGATGCAGTCAGAAAGGCCCCAGATGCTGCCATCTGGTTGTATTGGATGGGCTGGATCCTAAAGAAGCTACTCAGTCTGAGAATCAGTTATTTGTAATTATTCAGATATTTACCAGTATAGCGATGCTGGGATGCACAAGCTTCCTTACTAGATCAGGTTAGTTTAAAAATAAAATGACACATAGGAACTAATTCAAATCATTTTAAAATGCATTTTACATTGAGAACGTTGATACAATAAATACCAAGTATTTTTAAGTATGTTATAGTGCATTTCTAACTTTTCCTCCATATTCACTAATTTGTCTAATTACTACCAGCTCATCATCCAATATCTAAGAAAAAATACCACTCCCTTTTCTGTAACAAGAAGGAAGAAATAAACCATCTCCCCTTTCTTGGATATTTGTCAAGAAATAACTAGTGAATGAATAGGCTACAAGGACATTAGATAGTAGACCATGGAACTGGACTCAGGACTGCCAACCCTAAGGCTTAGCCTATAACCCAGAAGCATGTATATGTGTGTATATATAGACATGTATGTATGTATGTATGTATGTATGTATGTATGTTCTGCTCACTTATGGCCAGTAATCATCAGGACTCCACCTACTTGGTCTCTAGCTCTGAATCTATTTTTCTTGGCTACCTCACCTGCTCAGAAGTGAGTAACTTTTCATGTTAGATTTGGAAAACAAAACTGAGTGTGTTTCAGGGACTGTCCCTCAGGCTCTCCCTCCTGTCTCTAGAAGATGCTGAGACTCAAAGGCAGCATTTGCATGCTGTGCTGCCTGCAAACTTAGGCAGCTGGGTCATAATGTTGGAGCCATTGTTGTCTGCATCTTGTAAGCAAATGGAAGGGATTGTTTTATATCATAGACAGGATTTCTAAATCCAGGACGATTCATGTCCTTTTAACCCTGTCCTCTACTGCAACACCCAGAAACGTTTCTAATGATCTAAAGCCCCTTTGCAGTTTTCATCACTTCCCTGTTTTCCTTGCTTCCCCCCCTCTGGCATATTACGACTGGGTCATGATAAGGTACTGAACTAGTGTGTCATAACTAGCAGAGAATCCTAATTGTTTTATAATTCTGGAGGAGAAGACCCATCTGAATTCATTTTGTTTGGGTTGGCTTCCTCAGACCTCCCTTGACCTGGAGCCAAAAACTATTTCAGCTGAGTTTTCAGTTTTGCCCCTCTGCACCCAAATGGTTTGTGTGTGTGCATGCGCATATGTGAGGTTTGTTCTTATAATTTATAAGAGGTCTGTGGTATATGAGGTGTTAAGTTGTTTTGTGAAAGTTCTGTGGTGACGCTAACATATTCCATCAATGGAGATTCACACAGCTGTTAATCGTCAACATCTCGGTAACTATGAAAAAGCAACAGACCTGACAACCGCCACCAATTCTGGGGGCAGTACTTTCGTTGGGTAGGAGACTGAGGTGACTGTTTGCAACACATGTGGCTATTACTTTGCTATGTATCAATCACAGGATAACAAATCGTTAAAATTAGCCACAGATGCCTGCAATGGTAGGAAAACAACTAAAATAGTCACAACGTGGAATGCAAGGGCAGGAAGAGGGAAATGTTCTTTGTTCATCTCCAGAATAGTACAGCAGGGCATGGAAGGAGAAGGGGCTAATGACCTGCTCTGGGAACTCACTCCGGCTTTGCACACATTCTGGGTTTACATTTGCTCAAAGCCACATTTTTGGAATTGACCATTCTCTCTCTTTGACTCTGTCTGCATGGGGGAACACCTGTGGCCATTGGTTTGCAAGTGTTGATGGGAGAGGTAGCCCGAACTCAAGTCACTGTTTCTCTTTTAGAAAATACAGCATGTAGGGAAAGCACACAGAATTCTGTGCTCCTGTGAAAGATGGTTCTGTACAATTAGAAACGGTTTTGGGCGTCACAGTAGAGGACAGGGTTAATAGGAGATGAATCTTCCTGGATGTAGGAATCCTGACTATAATATAAAATAATCCCTTCCATTTGCTTACAAGATGCAGACAACAATGGCTCCAACATTATGACCCAGCTGCCTAAGTTTGCAGGCAACACAGCATGCAAATGCTGCCTTTGAGTCCCAGCATCTTCTAGAGACAGGAAGGAGAGCCTCACGGACAGTGTCTGGGCTGCTTTCAGTTTTGTTTTCCAAATCTACTATCTCTGGACACAGCAAGTTAGTGACATCTCATCAGAGTTACAAAAACAGAAGAAAAATAGCATCAGTGATCATCCCATGGAGGGCTGAAGCCAGAACAGTTGTTGTCTGCTGGAAAGACAGATGAGTGGCCAAAAGCTCCCTTACTGGACAGCTAACCTAGTCTGTGTCCTTGGCTGGAGAGCACCCTGCTCAGAACACACAGCACCACACCTTCTGACCTTGAATCCCCATTTGCTAGCCCAATCCCAAGGCTGATTTCCCTCAGCAGATCCTCTCTCTGCTGCCTCCTGCCTACTCCAGGTAGGATGTTCTGCTCTACATAACCAGTTATCTCAGACCTGTATGTCCATGCTATCTTTGCTGCTCCTGAGGAACTGAAACAACATGTCCATGGACCAAATAGCTTTGTACTTTTTGTCAAATACACCACCAAACCTCTGGAAGAGCAATTCTATCTAAAATAGTTGGCCAGAGAGTTAATCTGGCTAACATCATGGAATATTTGCATAGTGACATTTGCTTTCTCTGTAAAAGTTCCCCCCAGATCATCGGAGCTCATTGCTAAGCCTTTGGTGCAGCTGATCAGAAGCAGGAAAATCTCAACTCTGAAGGATACAAAGAAAATTACATTCCAAGGGTCAAAAGTCTCCTTCCAAGCTCCATGTTTCCTGATATCCACTCAATAGACCCAATAATGACTGAAGTGCAAGAAGCTCAGGGAGAGACTGGCTTCGAAATCAGCTGAGAAGTGAGGCATGTGTGTGCTCCTACGTCAGCAACTGTGCATCTGACCCTACAGACCATAGGCTTGAAAGTAACAGCACAATTTACTGCACCAGGCAGACTGCTTTCCAAACTCCGCAATGGACAATTTAGTCTCAACCACCGTGTGAAGTGTGGATAATACAAACAGGAAACCAGGGACTTCCAGCACAACTAATCTCTGTAAAAATAGCCATGGCCTGAGGAAGCCATAAATCCCAAAGCCACCTCATGCTATTACTTACTCTGCATTAGCATCATCTCCATAAATGAAAAGTGGAGAAGGAAGAGCACATTGCAGCCATGTGGGGCCAAACTTGAAGAGACCCCCTGGTATAAATATTTGTGTCCTCCTGCCAAACGTCTCTCTGAATCCCTAGCTAGCCCGGGCTTCCTTTCCTCTTACCATAAAGGTACAACTGCTACTTTGCTATTGTGCATTTTTGTGCTAAAGACATAAAAACTGTATTTTATTTGTTTGAGGCAAGATATCTAATTCACACTGGCCTCTAACGCACCATCTGGCCCAGGATGGCCTTGGACGTCTAATGCCCCTGCTTCCACCTCCCAAGTGTTGAGATTTCAGGCATCTACTTTTAAAACCAATGAATACAGTACAGGGGGTAGAACCCATGGCCTTGTGCCTGCTAGGCAAACCTATTGAGCTGTAACTGCAACTGCCAACTTACATTTTTATTACTTATAAAGTTATTTCTATTTCTTACATGGAATAATATCTTGGTTTTTAAAAAGGCATTGTAGCCAATAACTTTGGTAAGAACAGGAAATTATTTGGGTCTGAAAAAAATACCCATTGTAGAAAACAGAGATGGCCAATAGAGGATGGTAATCCTAGCACACTTACTAAGTCATTTCCCTGTGTCAAGGCTTCTTCAGGAATATTCTTTCTAGAGGACTCTTTGCTTCTAATATAAGCAATAAAGTAATCTTTATAGAATGCAAAGCTTCCCAACAGCTGTGCATGGAACAAAGCTAGGGTGTCCCAAATTGGGAGAAATGACAGCAACCTAACAGAATGACAACGTCAAGGTCAGAACACTGTTTCATTTCTTCCCAGGTTTCGAGATAACCCATTCACCGCTTAATAAAAGCAAGATCGTGGTGTACCCAGTTGCTAATTCAAACCAAGTGGCAGAAACAGTATAGTGGTTCCCCTGTTCATTATGGGTCCACTTAAAATTCATTGAAATGGAAACAAGAAAGCACTGTGGGAGAGACCATAGTTCCGCAGTGCAGCCTTTCCACTCACCTGGCTTTAATCATGTACTATTATGCCTCACTCTGAGCAAGGACTCATTCATTGAATATGACCCTTTCTGGTACCCAGTCAAGTGAAGAGCTGGAATTTCATTTTTCTAGAGTTTTGTTTTCCTTTCCATATTTATAGTGTATAGATAGATAAACATCCCAGAAATTACTGTATGCAAAAAAGTCAGGGACTATAACCATTCAAACAGCAAACTGAAGCTTTTCATGGTGTGCAAATCCCAGAGCCAAGAACATAGAACATCACCAAGGACATTTGTATCTCCAGTATTTTCTTTCCCTATTTTCCAGCTTCTTTCTGCTAGACAGGCTAGGCAGCCAATGAGCAGAACTCTTTGCAACACCACAATGGGCCAGAATGTGCACTGGGCTTTTCTTTGTTTTGATCATTGGCCACATCCAACAAATTCCTAAACAACCATGGCAGGGAGACTGGACCTGTAGCATTGGCTTTATGTGGGTGCCATTTATTTTACTTTTTTTCATCACTTTCTAAACACACTCATCTAGAAATATAGGCAGCATTGTTTAGGACTGCTAATCCTACATGCTCCTCCACAGGCAATGCTGTTGAGTAACACCATGTCACAGAAAGTCATCTAAAGACTAGCTCTATGCATTGAGGAGTTTGCAATGGGCAACAATGGTGGGGATGTGAGTCAAAGAGTGATCAGATGGGTAGATAATGACTTGGGCCATCTGTTCTGCATGTGTCTTGCAGAGTGTTGCTATCATGGACCTCATAGTTTATACAGATGGTATTCCCCAAACAGACACGGTCGGAATGACACCGTGCAAAGATTAGTCTTAGTGTAAGACAATAGATAATAGCCTGTCTCACCATGTTTTAAAAATCAATTCTCATGTAACCACCACATTGAGCATATAGTTTGAAGGCTTCCAGTTGTTAATTTGAATTTGCTGCTGTTTTACTCCTGTCTCACGCCACATCAAGTTTAAAGAGACAAGCAAGGAGAGTAGAATTCAATTTTGTGAATAGTATTCACTGAGGTTATTTAGACTCTTTAGAGAAAGCACTATACTTTAATTAATTCACTTTTTTCCTATAATAAGTGGAGTTTGCAATAATTCAGCAGACATGTATTCCATCTTCTTGGCTCAGCTAAGAGGAAAGATATGCGCTCATCGCAGAAGAATGTGCTGCAAATGAGACCCAGAACTGGCTACTTCTTCAAGGTGCCAGGATATCCGACTTCCCAACTTTCATCATGAACTTGGCTCCTTCAGATAAAAGAAAGATAAAGTGCATTAATCACAGAGCAAAGATACAGAAAAAACTCAAAGAAGGTCAGGGGGAGGGGTGATGAATGAATCTTAACTATAGAGAGATGCTTCGGACTTCAAAAGACCTCTGAAAGAAGATAAAAATGAATGTATTTTATGAGATCAATTTCTAATCCCAGAGGATTTCCTTAAAGGGCACAGGGCAGCAGAAGGATACATAAAATTTCCAAACTGTTCCAAAGGAAGACTCACCTAGAAAAAACCCCGGAGCTCGAGGGTCGATACTTTTGCACAATGGCAGGGTTAGAGAAGAGAGTCAATAAAGTTCACTGTTGGGAGGTGGGCTTTGAGACAGATCTGAAGGTTTCCAAAAGCATCAGTTGATATCTTAGAATGTGCCTGGTAAGGAAAGACAGGAGGGGTACCCCCATTGCTGTGCCTCTTCGTCTTCAAACATACAACATTTTATTGAAGTTATTTGAGACATTCCTACCCACAAGCCATAAAGGCCATAGGATAATAACAGTAATGAAATTATTTAAATTCCAGAAAAATGCTTCAGTTGAGGCCTACTGACTATGTGACTACATAGTCATTTCTTTTGGTTTACAACCCTCAGAATACTGAATAATAAAGGGTTGTGTGCCCTCAGCTTCTCAACTTCTTCCTCCTCTAGCACTAAATCAAACCATGGTCCTGAGTCAAAAAGTCATGCTATCAAAGCTACAGTAATCTCTCCTCAGGGCATCTCATGACTGCCTACTATGTCTGATATATTTGAGGATGCTTTCATCCCCAGGATTTGCTTGACAATTATTATATTTTAGATAGATAATGCATAAGAGATACACTCCAACAATATCTTAAATATTGCCACTGTAATTTCCATAAAGCAACATTTTTAAAGTCCTTAAGATCATAACTACAGTGCCCAGCAACATATGCACTTAGTGGTAGGTAGATGATCTGCAAAGGAGTCAAGAAAATGAAGGGAAGAGCTTTTCCAATTTTATTTCTGAGTACGTGACATGGAATTTAATGGAAAAGTCAGAGATATGGGTTGTCTTCAACCCAGGAAGACAGTTGGTCCTGATGTTACTAAAGTGTTTTTGTGACATAGATTTGGTGGCCCTAAGGACCAGGATCATAGGAAAGCAGCACAGTCTCTGCAGTAGCAAAAAACAATAAAGGAAAAAAAAGCGAACAGTTCATCCAGCCCCTACACCCAATGTCCTTACATATGCACGCATTTAGAGGAATGAGTGGATTTACTGGCACACATTATGAGTCTTTTCTGGAAATGTTTATAGTCACAGATCCACTTTTACAAAGGTGTTAAAAAAACAAGATAGAGGCCATCCAGTTCTTACTTTCTCTTTGTAATGAACTGTTAAAAGTGATAAAAATATACAGAAGATGAGGCGGGAAGGGAAAGAGACAGACGAGTAGATGGCAGGAGATCAAATAAAAAATTCAAAGTGGCAAGCAATGTGATGTAACACTTCATCATCCCAATTCCACCCTTGGGCATTGGCTAGCTGGAATGTGGTCATTACCTAGGAGCGGCCAACTGCAACGGGGTCCTAGAAACCCTTTAAGGCCTGAGTGAAGACTCAGAGTCAAGGATACACAAAGGATGCCTCTAAACTCTAACAGCTTACAAATACCTACCAGCCTACTCTAGACAACATAGCAGCTGACTTTGAGTAAGGAATACATCACCACCCCTAGGAATGAAGGATACCAGAATGGTAGAAATCAAAGGCTCTGAGCTGCACGATTTTCGTAGACTTTTCTAAACTAAAGATGTCTGATAGACTCTCCACTCCACCACTAAAGTATTTAAAGACTATTTTATGAGTTCCAGATTTTTTGAAGGAAAGAAACATCTCTGTCCTAACTCGGGCAGGATTCTTACTTATACAGATAAGCCAAGCCCAGTCACCTTCAGACTCCTCGACAGCCTTACCTTGGAAGGTCAGGTCCCTGAAAACTTGACATACCTAACCCTATGTTACACCTTATGTCTCCTCAGCACCTGCATACTATGACTCTTCAGTTGCTACACAGAACATATTATCTGTGACCTGATGCCTGGACTCCAGACTTCTGTACTCAATCACCTAACTGCTATTCTTTTTATTCTTTGTCATCTCCAGTAAAAATAACCAAAATATTACACTTGACTTAAATTCCCCATTTTGTTACCAGACATCTGTTTCCCTCAGCAAATGTCAGAAACATTCACTGTGCTGATACAAACACTAACCTATGAACCATCCTTCCCGTCTGTTTTGTTTTGTTTTGTTTTTCATCTCTATCCTTCATCTTCCATTGTGTGGACTTCCCTTTAATTATACCCTAGGCTTTTTCTTCTTTATCTATTTAAAGTGTCATAGGCCTGGTAAATGTGCATGGTCAGAAAACTCCCCAAATCATATTCCACTTGTATCCTGTTTATAAAGTCAAATAATAACCATAGAGTTGAGAGCCAAAATGAAGTATCAGTGGTCAAGGCAAATAACTATATTGATTTGTAAAATCTTTGCCTACATAATAATGTAAGTTATAAGTAGAGCACATTAAGATTATGTAAGGTAACTGTAATTATGAATTATAAGCACTGTACATTTTACTAAGCTTTCCAAGCATTTAATTACTGAGGTGAGAACATGGATCACTACTCAGTATCACCAACCCCAAAGTAAACCCCATCAGTGGCCACCTGAGACAGTCCAAATAAACTCCAAGAGGCTTCACCCTTGCACTCTGCCTCCACTAAACTGTTGTTCACAGAGCAATTAAAGAAATTTATCACAGATACGAATCATGAGTATGACTCCTGGGTTTCAAATGTGATGTGGTAGGGCACACCCATATTCTCAGTCTTTCTTTAAGTGCTATCCTAAAAGGAAGGAAACAAAGGCTACCTGTAAGCAATGAGGAAGGACTGGGTATAGGCAATGTCACAAGTTATAAATGAGAATATAAAGCTAATTGTTTTTCTAGTTCAATCCTGTTATGGATATGTTGGGTTGGGTGGTGGATAAATGCATAGATGTACTGGATACTAAAAGTTTAAGTTTTAATGTGAAGCTCTACTCTTTCTGTACTGAATGCATAGAGGTTCATTAAGTTGTGCCAACTTTGAGTCTGGTTAACTTGCATGGAATTTTTTTTATTTGCAAGATGTTTTATTATAAAGTTCATAGAGTTAAAAATAAAGGAATTATCTCTACGTAATTATCCATATGCCAAGTGGTAGGACAAGAGAAGCTTCCCAGCAGGCAGAGTTACTTCTTGGATTCTCTTGTTCTCAAGAGATAAGGTCATATAACAGAGGCTGTGCTAATAAAAACAAGAAAACCTAAAATGTGTGCAGCCTCTAAGGGATCTGTAAAATACACAGCTACTTGTGGAGGCTCCCTGTAGCTGGACTATAGATGAGCTGGTAATGTGGTAGCTTGTCAAGGCAGTAGAAATGTGTCTTTGTCTAATGACTCATGATGCAGGGACTAACCAGTCCTCATCTTTAAAACATGAAGAAGGAGGAAGAAGAGGAGGAGGAAGAAACAAGGAAGAAGAAGAAGAAGAAGAAGAAGAAGAAGAAGAAGAAGAAGAAGAAGAAGAATATCTATTAGTAACTCAATGTATTTTGGCTGTTTTGTTTTTTGTTGTTTTGATGTTTTTGTTTTTTGGTTTTTTGTTGGTTTTGGTGTTTGTTTTTTTGTGGTTTTGGTTTTTTGTTTGTTTCTGAGGAATGAAAGATGAGAAGCACAGAGCAAAACATTCTTTCATAAGAGCAGGGAACTGAGAGGCCATTTGCTTTCAGTAAGTTCATCTACATACTCTTCTCAGTGATGTTCTGAGAGGAGGAGGAAGGTGCTAAGGAAGGATGGGGAGATTCATCTCATCCCTCCTTATTTCTTTTGTAAGGAATAGAAAAAAAATGACTACTCATCAAAAAGGACCAACCCTCCGATATTACATTCATTTTCCTGGACTGTTTAATTATTTTGGTCTTGAGGTTCACTAGAAACTAGCCCATTTTGCTACTGTTCCATTTTCTTTCAGTGACATGGCATTTATCGCACTCATTCTTTCAATTCTTTCCTTATGTGCCACTCCCCAAAGGGTCTCATGGTTCTTTCAAACCTATGAGCACAGAACTTGTTCACAAGAGTAATAACTCTTTACTCTTGCCCCATTGAAATGTAGGCAGACGCTAAGATGCCCCTGCTGCTGCTTCGAAAATGAACTGCTGTCAGGACCTCCTTCCCTCAAATTCCTCATCAAAACTTTAAAAGTAAAAGAACTAAGGTTTGTTTGTTTATTTTTAATTTGGGGGGAGTGACAATGAAGCATCACGGGTAATCTTATACCAAATACACATGATGCTGAACCGCTGTGTGGCTGTCTGCTGTTTCTGCAGTATGTTGGGATACTGAGTGAAGTACATTTGGAAATTAAAAGCTAACTCCTCAGATATAAAGTCTGCAAGTGGGGAATCTGGGTCAGTCAAAAGGACAAGGGACTTCTTCTCATGGCTAAGGCAGAATTTTGGCTTTCCCACTTCCTTACTGAACAGGGTGTTTCCATAGACGTTGTTTCCTGCTAAGGGTCTTTGGGCCTAATCATTGATCTAAACAATCTGAAGTCAGCCCATTTTGCTTTAGGTCTTTCCATTTCCATTATATATTTTGAAAAGACTCTTCTCAGCAGAACTAATTGAAAAGAGTTCATGTGCTAAGCCCAAAATATGAGCTTTTCATAAAATACAGACGCAATAACAGACTCAAAGCACAAAAGAAAACATTGACACAAACCATTAAGAAATGGCCAAACTCTTCCTTTTATGAAGAGAGGGACTAAGTGTATTGGCTTCTAGCAAATATCTTACATCTAGCAGCTTAAGCTTTGATGTTCCCATGTCAAGCATTCTTTTTCTGTTGTGCTCTCTGTGCTGTGTGCTCTGACAATAAGACTTAGCTTTATGGCCTCCCCTGATTTCCTGCACAAACACTAGGGACATAAAGAAGGGAATTTTGAAACCTTGGTTTCCCCATTAACTCACAGAGCATTTTAATCTGTCGAACTGCATTGTCAGAAACACAAAAGTAAATCTTCCCTAAGCAACTCCGTCTAGCAATGTCTTCCCAACAAAAGTCAAACACAAGATTTTGAGATAATAGAAGTTTGGACATTGCATCCAGATAACACGGAGCCTGGTTTTCTACTTAGTAATCATGCTCTTAATTGAAAGTATATGATGTTTGTTAGTAGATGAATTACCTTACCAAAAAAATGGTTGCTGTTTATTTTATGATGTGATTTTTCAGTGTCCAGAGAAAAGTATTCCTTGTGATAGTTAACCAAAAGAAATCTGGATATCAACAGTTCCCCTCTCCCCAATTCCAAAATCATATTCTGTCTTGATTTATGCTTGGTATTTTACTCTTCAAACTAAACAAATGACTGTTGCCTTCATCAAGAAAGGAAGAAAATTAAAATTGAAAAAGATTTTGGATGCTGGATGAAAGGACATATGCTCCACACTATCGGGAGTCGGGGCTATCTGTCTGTTGTAACTGATTAAAGGCGACACGTCTGAGAAGGTTCAGCACTTGAGTTATCAACGGACTTTTTCTCTGAAAAGAGACATCAGAGAGCCTGCTGCATGCCTCAGCTGAGAGCTGGTTTTTAGGAGGCTCTGCTCTCCAGAAAGAACCGAAGCAAAAGCTATAAAATCACAACGAGTTGTTGATTCTGTGACCGGTTTTTTGGAATGGAGAATAAAACAACAAGGAAATCCTTACAAGACTCATTGCAATCCACCAAGAATGGTCTTCACATAAATTCTCTACATACATACTGTATGAAAGGGGAAGCAGCAGAGGGCTCAGACTGAAACTGTCATTTTAATAAATGGGGTCAGGTTGTTGTTTATTAAAAAAAAAAAAAAAGATATTTAGAGAACAGCTAGGAGAGTGACTAATTAACTGGCCATGGAAACAGATCTTAGCCTTCTTAGATCGCTCGGTCGTAATCTACAAAGAAAGAGGTTGAAGATTACTCCAGCGTTGCCAGATTTAAGTGGTTCTGTCATTGTTTCAAGGGATTCATGAGAGAGTCAAGGAAAGCTTCTCTTTCTCTGGTGTCATAGTGAGGCTGTAAAATCAGCAAATAGCTTCTCGCCACTCCTAGTGTTTCATTCTAACATCCCTGCAGTCTTTTATTCGCATCTCATATGGCTATGTTTATAAGAAAATTGTCCCTGGGTTCTATATTTCCTATTACTTAGCACGGAAAGCAGCGGCTGCTTCTTACAGAGACCTGATGCACAGAACCGCCTGCCTAAAAAGCTCAGTAGACCATGTAATATGCATCTGTTCTTCCATTTACCCCAGAAATGCTTAAAAGCAGAGAGCTCATCAGTCGCCACAGAGGCCCTTGAAATCCATTCTTCTGAAATGCCAGATATTAATTTATCTTGCATGAAAGGGAAGGGGTTTTTGTTAGCATTTTATCTAATTTCCACCCCACAGTTACCTGGCAATAGCCAGGTATGACTGACTCACTATAAAAGGGTCTTCTTGCTCACTCCTCTCTCTCTCTTGCTCTTGCCTTCTTGCTCTGGCTCTGTCCTCTCGCCCCTTCCCCCTCTCTCCCCATAGACCTCCCCCCTCTCTCTCCAAGTGCTCATGACTAGCTTCTACTTCTCTACTCCTCTGCTCTCTCTCCCTCTCTCCCTCCCTTCTTCCCTCTCCTTCTCTCTCTCTCTCTCTCTCTCTCTCTCTCTCTCTCTCTCTCTCTCT
>JADRCH010000052.1:2888780-2975324 GCA_019843965.1 Rhynchomys soricoides
TCTCTCTCTCTCTCTCTCTCTCTCTCTCTCTCTCTCTCTCTCTCTCTGTCTCTACTACCCTCTCAACTCCCCTACCCATGCACTGAATAAACTCTATTCTATACTATATCGTGTGGCTGGTCCCTCAGGGGGAAGAGATGCCTCAGCATGGGCAGGAAGAGGCACACCTTTACCCCACACCTTACCACACATCCACCAAACATATTCCTTCTCTTCTTTATCTTTTTATAAACACATCAGTTTTGCTACAGCCTTTAGAAAGATTTCAAATACATGTAAGATCCAGTTGCTTTCTTCTCCTGAATCTGGGAGAGTGGTACACATCTGCAATCCCAGAACTTGGGAGGTGGAGACAGGAGGAACAGGAATTCAAGGTCATTCTCAGATACATAGAAAGTCAGAGGCTACCATGGGCTACATGAGACCCTGTCTCAAAAAATACAAACAACAACAACAACAACAAATATTCTTCATATATTTGAGCAATTCATTTGATAATCCAATATGAAAAATGATTTTGTTCTTCCATTCTTTATGGCCCTACATACTTAAAACAATTCACTTAACTCTCCTGACTAAAGTTATAAAGGTAGTGTGGAACCTTTCCTGAGGAGACGTGAGAAACTATCTGTTCACCCCAGATAGGGCGCTGGAAATACATCTAAAATGATTCTATTAAAGTCCAAGCTGGTAAGCCAATCAGATTATTGGAGTTACTTAGAGTAGTACAGGGGAAGTGGTACTTACAAGAGCCTAGATGACTCAAAAGTAGCTATATAATCAAAACAAACAAAAAATGAAAAAAGAAAGAAAAAAAAGGAAAAGAAAAGGTCAACACCCTGGCATGGGTAACAATGTTCAAAATCACTAGTCCTAAAACTCTTGCACAACTTGCAGTGTCGCCTCTCTTTAGCCATCCTTACTGCTTTATTTAACCCTGCAAATCTGGTAAGTTTCAGGGATTTATTGAGATTGGTGAGTTGTTCACTTTTTAAAGAGTCTCCTTTTAGAATGGAATGTTTCGCCTCCAGGGGAAGATTGTTATGTACTGTTACGTATTTTCCTTCCATATGTTTCTTATGTGTCTTCCTCTTCCATCTTGATCCTTGTGTCTTGGAGGGATGATATAAGACCGAACACCAAGTCACTGCAGTACAAAAACAGTCACTCACTCTCAGGAGCCTTAGCAGTAGCTGAAGCCTCCAAGGCCCATCATCATTTGCAAAAGCAAGTTTCCTTCTATGACAGATTGTGGCCCAAACCACAGTGACCTCTGGGCACAAGTACAAATGTTTTACAGATACACCACATCTACTTAAAAGCAATAGCAGTTAGTTTCCCTTTGCCACTTATGACCTCCCCAGCCACAGACTTTTGTGTTTATATAATGACATTTTCCCTCAGGGAGAAGTACTTGAGTTTGCTTTTCTATTGCAGTGATAAAACATTCTCACTAAAAGCAACTTGAGGAGGAAAAAAATTCCTCTGGCTTATAATGGTGAGTTACTATCCATCACCAAGGAAAGCCAAAGCAGGGAAGAAACACAAATAAGTAGTAACTTGGCTAAATGTCGTTGCAGTCTCCTCTAGAATAACCGGACCATTTTGCCTCAGTACTAGCCTTGTCAACAGAAATGTGCAAAGATGGGATGTTTGACAGTCAGTGGGGAGAGATGCAGTATGTCACTTGTCACGTGATATGTTCTTCCTGATATACATTTCTTTACACATGGCCTAGAGATGTCTGCATTCCTCTCTCTTTCTCTTCTTCATTTTCATATTCTCTATTTTGTTTAACAAAGGGTTTGTTTCATTTTTTGTTTTTCTCGTAATTATTTATTTTTATTCACATTACATCCCAACCACAGTCCCTCTCCCTCCTCTCCTCCCAGTCTCTCCCCGACAAACCCCTCCCCCATTATCCTCTCTCTTTTCCTCAGAGAACAGGACGTCTCCCCTGGGTACCGCCCCACCCTGGGACATCTAGTCTCAGCAGGACTAAGCCCCTGCTCTCCCACTGAGGCTCAACCTGGTAGTCCTGTATCATTTTTAATTGTGTGTACGTGGGGGAAGGTATATGCAAGTGAGGGAGGGTGCCTACAAAGGCAAGAGAGGTCAGATCCCCCCAGAGATGAAGTTAGAGGTAGCTGTGAATGACATAAGACCCAGATTTGAGACCTCTGCAAAAGGATATATGTTGTTAACTGCTACCTCATCTCCAGACCTGCAGAGTCTCTCTTTATAGTAGAAATGCTGACCTTTGTTTCTAAAACAAGTCTCAAATGTTCCAAGCCTGTGGCTTATATATGGTAGTTCTTGTAGTTTCTTTGCACAAATACTGATGAATTCTAAATTTTCAATTTTTTTTTTTTTATTGCTCCTAGATTTTCAAAGTTAGGAACATTTTTCCATCCTCAGAATGCGTGATTTTTCGGTCTATACTTAGTCACTGAGACTTCTAGATTTTAGCTTTACAAGAAATGTAAGGAAATCAACTAATGTTACTTTTTTTCCTAGATGACTGCCTTCCCCAAACTTCCTTAATGTTTTCTCCTTTCTTCCAATGGTAAAGATACGGCCGGCCTATTGCTCTCAGGTGCCTGCCACAACAAGATAATAAGACTCTATTGGTAAAGACACCACACACCCTGGATACAAGGGCATAGAAATTAGGCAAAGCCTAAAAACGCTTCACTTTTACTGACTAGAATTCACAGCAGAAAGGACTTAAGAAGCCTCCCAGGAGAGAAAATTTATCAATGGCCATGTTAAGTTGTGAAGCCAGAATTCCATGCTAACAGCCTGTCAAGCAATAAGTGCCCACTGATAGATGGCATGACTGCTGTGAGTGTCTGTGTCAGTGTTACAGGGTTACAGTGAACCTGATCAAAAGCTTAAGGCTGGGGAGGACATAGGATCTAGGGGAGAATGTGAAATCCTACAAACAGATAACTGCTCAAGACAGGAATGCTATTCTAATTAAAAGTGCTTGATCGGAGAAGCTTCTTATTGGAGAGTGTTGCTTAATATGGAGACTCACAACTGGTCAAAGGGATGAGACTCTGTGACTACTGAGCTCTCAGCCCTAATGAGGACCTCTATGATACTCTCTACATCTATAGAATACTGCAGAATGGGGAAGGAAAAGCTCATAAGAGCAGGAGGATGGCAGCAAGAGACGCCTGAAAGATTGTTCTCAGTAGAATAGGCCATGCCAATTAGGAACACAGAACAGCAATGGCTGCCTGCATAACATCTGCATAAATTAAAGACCTGGAAGTAGAAGGGGGAACTGGTTGGAATGGAGAAAAGGTAGAGGGGAGGGACTCTGTGGCTGGTCTTTATGATGTACTAAATATTCATACCCAGCCCTGTTCATTGCTGATTTTAATATTGATATTAATATATATTAATCTCAAGCATAGTAAGCTGAGCTTCTATTGAACACACACATTTTCCTTTGTTGTTGTCATTATGTCTGTACTTATTTGCAAATAACAGAGAAACTTTTATTGGTGTCACATTAAACATAGTAATTTGAGAATATTTAATTCTGCTTGCAAACTTTGAAATTACATATAGTTTTCTTACAACTATTGTAAGCCTTGGGGATCAATGACATAATAGATCCAGAAAATGAAGCTAGAGGACTTTTTCTTTTCTCTATTTCTGATATGGTTTAAATACATTGAGTTGTTGAGTTATTATAGGTATGATAGGCTTTTCTGTGAACCTACTTAAATCTGATGCCCTCTGTAGGAGACTAATTTTTATGGTGATTGTTCTGGTTGTACTTTTACCAGAGTCATTTGTGGTAAGTTAGTTTTCTTCATTATCCATTTGTAAATATTTTGTTATTATTATGTCTTATGTATATGGGTGTGGTATGTCTGTGTGCCACATGCAGGCAGTGCCCAGGGAGACCAGAAGAGGGCATCAGATCCCCCAGAACTGGAGTTACTCGAAGTTGGGAGAAGCCATATGAGTACTGGGAACCAAACGGATCTCTGCAAAAAGCAGCAATTGCTCTTGGTTTCTGAGCCACCACTCAGCCCCTCCTCATTATCTGCTTATAATCAAGGTTTTAAAATCTATTGGTAGAGAAGCAAACATAGAACTTAACTAAATTTGGGGGAGTGAGGCTCTCCATTTAATTTTTAAGTGTGCATTTCGCTCTTTTAATCTCATGTCTTTCTTCTTTGAATTATCTTCTGTAACATTTTTACCATTTTTATATCAATCAAATGACTCAAATGACTTCAGAGCTATGTTTCTGTTTTAACTATTCATTTCCACTTTTGTCTACGTTGACTACTTCATGCTTTCTTTAGATTTACTCTGTGGTTTTTTTTCTAGATTTTTGAATGGGGTGTTCAGGCCATTTGTTTTGATTGGTATTGATACATATCTGTGAGGCTTTGAAAGCTGACATATACCCAGGGATTTGTGTGTGTGTGTGTGTGTGTGTGTGTGTGTGTCTTCTTTTGTTATTGCTCTTTTAACAAATGTGCAACTTTGAATTCATTCTGTTTTCAATAATATATTTTTTATTTGTTTTGAAAAAATTGGAATTTTGCCTTTCGTTATTCATTCTCTGCAATATGCTTCTACTGACTTTAAGTGGTTTTCAAAGACAAATACAGGTGTGTGTGTGTGTGTGTGTGTGTGTGTGTGTGCATAATATTAAGCCCTAGTAAGAAAAATCAGAAAGTAAGTAGAAGAAAGCCATCCTCCTTAATAATCTTGTTTCTTTCCAAGTTCACTCGTTAGCATTTCTGTCCTGCTAAATGCTCTGCTTGTTTAGTAGACCTACAACATGGAGACCATTGGCTTGCTATAAAATTTAATATAGCCATAAAACCATACACCATACCCCAGCCTGGCTTGTAGCACAATATAGTACATGAAAAAATAGATCTGGACCACCATATAATGTCCTGCCGAGGTGAGAAAGAAGGGATGTTGCTTTGGGGAGGAGATTGGGGAAGGGTTTCCACACAGCCTGCTTCATTAATTCTTTTTCTGTCTTGGTATTCTTACAGCAATGCACATTAACTCTCTCTGTTGATGGGGGACTTTCAGCAGCTCCTTGATAAGCAGTAACAAGCTCATTCTGACTACAAGCACACATACTAATCTTCTCACCTCCTCCAAACTTCAATCTCAAATCCAAACCTCAGTGGGCCTGTCATCTTCCCACTCCACGGCCCATGGAGTACTATATATGTGCTTTAACTCTTTGTCTCTGAACCTATTTCTGCCTTTTTCATCTCCATTTAATTGGTGCCTCATATCAGAGCAGCAGTTGAAATGTGATTACGCCCCAAGCTTGCTAGGGAATTTGGAAGCTTGCCAGGAGCAAAGAAACTCAACAACAACATTGTAGAGAAACACAAACCAATGCAGCCAGGCCAGCACTGGGCAGCATAGATCAGGGAGAGTGCCAGAACAAGGCACCGCGTCAGTGCAAGCAGCTGAGGACAGCTAGGACCCCATGGCATGAGAAGAGACCACAGCAGAGGGCCAGCAGCCAACCTGGAGCTGCAGAAGAGCGAGGAGGGAGCAAGCTCACTTTCCCAGCTGACCAAGCGGGATCAGATCAAAGAGCCCGATGGAATCATTTCATCTGGCACAAAAGATCCTTCAGAACCAGAGCCAGGGCTGCCACAGCTGATGCCAAGGGCCCACTAAAAAGGCCTCCCATGGGCAATCCACAGGCAATCCATCCTCAAGACTGAATAAAGAGGTGGTTTTAGAGACAGCTCTGCCACCCAGCATTGAAATAACCACAGCTACCACAGTAAAGTGTCAAAGTGGCTACATGGCTAATAGTTCTCCATCACCGACACCCAGCCCCAAAGCAGGATCACAGCCCTGTTCACAGAATAGCAGCAGATAAAGAAGAAATGAAAGCAGGATGTGCATGTATGATTTCTTCAATATTAAATGAGAAATGACCCAGCTTAAGGCCTATCAGTGGGGATTTTCTCTTTAACATGAATCCCATCCTGAAAGATGCTCATGTTAAAGACTGCTACCTATCTTTACTTCCTTTTGTCTTCCGTTTGTTCATCTGAGGAAACAGAACATAAAGTACAGAAATCAATACAACTAAGACCCACTTCCTTCCCCTGCAGCTTGGGGAAAATCAGGGTAGAGCAGGTAGAGAAATTTTAAGAGCCTGAGAAGGGGCACACCCCTTGTTGAGATAGTGTCTTCTAGACAGGACAGTGACGACATACTCACAACACCTCAACCACAGAGTTGTCTAAACAAGATCTACACACTGACAACACCAGTCAGCATGCCGATGTAAATGGAGAAAATTTCAAAAGGCTCACCCTAAATAAAGAGCTACAGACAGTCAATGAATGGTAGGTGAGAGGAGGAGAACTGGTTCCTTTTCCCCAGAGACAATCCCCACAATAAGTGGTCCAGTCCTAGTGTTCAGCCCTAAACACATGTACAAAGAAGCAACATTATTTTTATATTTTTAAATCTTTCTTTTTTCCTTTTATTGAAAATATGTTCTTTTCCCATACCTGATTATAGTTTCTCCTCCTTTACTCCTCTCAGTTCCTCCCTTTCTCTCTAGATCCATTCCCTTTCTCTTTCTTATTAGAAAAGAACAGGTTCTAAGAGGTAACAACCAAACATGACAAAATAAAATATAATAAGCTGATGCAAAAACCATCATATCAAAGTCGAACATGGTAACCCGACAAGAGGAAAAGAGTCCCAGGAGCAGGCCCAAGATTCAGAGACCCACTCATTCTCGCAGTCAGGAGTCCCAAAAAATACTAAGCTAAAAGCTGTAATAAATATGCAGAGGACCTGGTGCAGACCCCCGCAGGCCCGTGCTTGCTGCTTTAGTCTCTATGAGGTTGTATGTGCCTTGCTTAGTGACTCAGAAATTATGGAACACTTCACAGGTTCGCCTGTCATCCTCTCACAGTGGTCTTGCTAATCTCTCTTTCATCTAGTTTGAATACATGTGCTTCCAAAGCAGGCATGATTGTTTAAATTTTAATTAATTTGGTTTTACATGTTTTACTTCATCATTCCCCCCCCCTTTTCTCTTCCCCTCCAGCTCCTCACATGTCTCCCACTCCCTCTCATGTTTACCACTGCTGAAGTGGCGAACTTATTTGAATAGAGAGGCTCCACAGCAGTTCATAGTGCGGATTTTGTTCATTTTAACACCAAATTGTCTTTCCTGGTTAGTAGAAGTTCCTTAAGATGAGTATGCCTACTACTTAAATGTGACAGTCTCTTGGAAGTGAAGCATTATGCATCCTTATGTCACAACACCAACGTCATCACGTTCTATTGTTCGTTTAAAGTTATAATGTGTCAAGAAACAAACTCCCCATGACTAGAAATGCCTCTCCTATTGTCAACGCTTGCTTCAGTCCCTCCTCCTTTGTGAAAATTACAAATGATGTAAATTCATTCAGCGAGATTCTGAGGACGATGTATTCTTTGTGTGATTCTTAAGTTTTGTCTCTTGGCTCCAAAGGCTTCATTCAAATATAGAAATAAAGGGTATTTTGCTTCATCATTGATAGTGTCTGCTGGGATTCCATTTCTTTGGCTGTTGGTGGTGTGCTTATGATTTTGCTTCCAATCCTTGGTAAACCATCCTTCCTTGCTCTCCAATGGCTTGTATATATTCTTTCACTTTACTTACCTTCCTTTCTCTATCTACCTTTTTTCCCTTTCTTTCTTCCTGTTGTTGATTTAGTATTCTATTATGAATTCCAGGTTGGTCTGGAAAGCACTATGTAGCCCAGGCTTGCCTCAATTTGTGTCAATTCGCCTGCCTCAATGTCACTTGCCAAGGGCTGCTCAGACCACAGGGCAGGCATATGCTACCATTCCTGTCTCACAAAGTTGCTTTACTATAACCCATTCTGGTTTTTTTTGTTTGTTTGTTTGTTTTGCTTGGTTTGGTTTTTCGAGACAGGGTTTCTCTGTGTAGCCCTGGCTGTCCTGGAACTCACTCTGTAGACCAGGCAGGCCTCAAACTCAGAAATCCACCTGCCTCTGCCTCCCAAGTGCTGGGATTCAAGGCGTGCACCACCACTGCCTGGCAACTATAACCCATTTGTTTTACCAACAAGAATTGCTAGCCTCAGTTTCTCTCTTTTATCCATCTTTTGGTTTTCAATGGGCACATCTTGTTAATGATAAATACTAAGTACAACTAAGAATAACAAGCATACAATAAGCCTTTAGCTGGCCAATCAATCTTGTTTCTCTCTGTTGTATTATTTCAATTACCATGTAACTAAGAGATTTTTCTTTACACTATAGTTAATCACTATACCCCTGAGCTACATCCCCACTCCTAAATATGGTATTATATTATTATGAACTTCAAGTGAACAGGTACTTATTCTGTAGTCTATTGTATCATCTAAGCAGCCTATGCCCACAAAAAGTGCTCAATGGATGATTCTGGATTTTTCTCTTCTTGTGTGACCTGGGTTTTGAGTTTTCAGTCCTAAAGGACCCTGAGTGAGTGAGTCCATACTCCTTGTTTGCTCTTTTATTGAGAAACACAGATTTAAAATGAGTGTTAAAATGGAGGCAGCATCAGAAGACTCATATGATGCCTGAGATTTTAAGTAGACATCACTACTGCCCTTTAGTTTTCAATTGCATTGTATGTAACCAATTAGACCCAAGTATGTGGAAGCAATCCTCCTCAAGTATATCTAAAAGGTCAAGTTAGGAACACCAAGTCTGAGAGAAACATCTTCTCATTCCAAGTAACTCTTCTTCCTAGAAGAGGAAAACATTTTGAGTGGAAACTTTTCTGTATCCAGTGAAAGCTCAGGGGGATGCCAGTGTTTTCTGCTCCAGGAGATGAAATCTTCCTGGGGGCTACTGACTTGAGACTCTGTTAAGATGGGAACTGGCAGTACCCCCACAGAGACACTCTATCTGGGGAAATGTCAGGGGGGCTCAAAGACTTGTCTGACATACTATGTTATTTATTTCAAGTGTTAAAGAAATCACATGAATTACGGTGTGATTTTCTCAAGGATTTAATAGGTAAAGTAACAAACTACATAAATGAGTTAAATATTTTTTTATAGTTTTAAACATAATCTTTCAGTTAGAATTATATCGGACATAAATAATGTCTTGTCAGGCAGAGTGAAGTAGAATTTTGCTCTGTTATACCACAAAAATACAGCAGGGGAAGTGGCATGAGCTCGTAGACCCAGTGTTCTGGCGACAAGAGGCAGGAGGATAACCATGAGTTTGAAGACAACTTGGGCTACTTAATAAGTTACAGGCAAATAAGGGCTTGGTGAGACTGCATTCGAAGAAGCAAAAACAGAAGAGACAAGAGTGCTTCAAGTGAGGTCCAGTTTACATATGAATAAATGATAGTTGATGGCCATTTTATTAGAGTACTGGGAAGACTCTTTTAAGATAAAGGACCTGCAGAGGTCATAGTCTATCCTGATAGTCCTAAGATTAAGGGGAACATACCAAATGTTCTGTTAAAAAGTCTACGATAGAAAAGATGAGCCAAATAGACTACTAGTTTGTAGAAACCTCTCCCCTCCTGGGAGCATCTAAGACTTCTCACAGGACAGCATTGTCCTGGTGATGGAGGGAAGTGATCTTCAAATGCATTTATTGTCCATTTGTGGTCCTCTGAGGGATGGCAGAGATCCACAGAGCCATTTAGAGAAACCAAGGCTCTCCATAGGCAACATCAACAATGGGTTCACACCTGGTGTTCTTCTTTAATTCATCTTTATCGTGCAAATAGCAGTTACAGTTATGACGTTTTCATGAGTGTGTACTTTCACGGTGTGTTGGTTCACTTCCTTGTTTCCCATCATCCCTCACTGTCCATCTTCCTCCCTGTACATGGCCCTTTCGCTTTCCTGTACCACATATTGTTTTGCTGATACCTCTAATGCATGTATTTTACTGGGAAGTTATAAATTATGAGTCTAAATACACTGTTGTCACAACCTTGGCCAAGGTAAAAAGTATAATTTCCTAATTCAGTGGAATTTTTTGGAGGCTTGAAAATGGTAAACAGAGGATCAGGTCTCCATTTCCTTCAACCATGTTTGTACCCACAGTGCAAACTCCATAAAGTTCCATTTTTGTTCATATAAAGAACCAAGTTATAGCAAAGTTGTTTAAATGACAGCATTAGCATCTTCCCTTTTGGCAATCTGCTAAGCCTTTGCATAATAAATTCTGTGTGTGTGTTTAGAGACTAGCTGCTCGGACTTAGGACAATTTATTGCGTTTTTTTCATGCTGAGATAAAGACTTATTGCTAAACACATTTGCTTTTTGGTGCTTTGGACCCTGCTTGCTCCTGGGTGCCAATTACACTCTGGCAGGAGCCTGAAGGTCTCCATGGAGCAGCTGGTGTCAGCATCGCATAAAATATGCTTCTGAAATGGATCATTCTGCTGCTCAGGAAACATGCAGTAGGGGCTTAGCTGAAATGAAGAAAGAACAAAGCTATGGCATCCAAAAATAAAATCAAAGGGGATCAAGTTAAGGTTATTTATATATACTGTTACTGGACTCAATATTCTAAACACCTCACAGCTGTTCAAAATTTGAGAAGAAGAAATCAAATATATCACTAACATCTCCTTGCCCGGTGGGTTCTTGGCCAGGTTTATCTATTATCTGTCTACTAGAAGCTCCTGCTATAATGACTGTGTCTCAGTTCTGCTTTGCACTTTGAACTTGTAGTTTAGAGACCTGGATCCCACATTGGTCAAGTGGGTTGAAATCCCAGCTGTGTGACTCTCTCACCTTGGGCAAGAAATTTAGCCTATTTAATCTCTGTTTTTCCATTCACACAATGGGGGGAAGCCATTGTTTCTGACTTGGGAATTGCTATGGGAATTCATTGAACTAGGCAATGTGAGGCTTTGGGTTTAGTATCTCTGTTATGAGATACTAAATCCTCAGCAATCGTCAACAATGGCTGTCACTTTCACTAGGGTGTGCCGCTAACCATGGCCGTCAGAGGAGAAGCCACTTCCTAGTTCTGGGTGTGTCCGAGATAACGGATGCAAGGACGACTCAGTCTTCTTGAAACCTAAGTCTGATTTCTTCTCCAGATGTCCGCATTACTCCATGACCCAGCGCTGAATCATCTTTCACTGTGATATTTTGTCTGTATTTCCTAGTACTTCCTCACTGCTAGCCCTACAAACTGATGATCCACACAGAAAAGCTGACCATCCATGATATCCCTAAGGAACAGTCCTCTCTGGGCATGCATCAGTCTCAGCTGATGGTTCCAAGATGTGGAAGGTACAGTCATCTCATGTTGAGCCCACAACCAAGTTCAAACGTAACCTAACTCTTGGACCTGTCTGATCTTTGAAAATTATTAATATTGTGTGCCCATTTCCATTGTGATAGGAAAGATATAGAAGGGTACACCTACCATCTGCCTGGAAGGATAAATTAACTTTAAAATTAAGAATGCAGGATTTTATCAGATTTGATTTTGATTCTGTTTGGTTGGGGTTCATGTTTTGTTTTGTGTAATAAATACACTGTCTATACAAACAGGGAAGCTTGGCTGAGAGAGCAATTAGATGGAGAGAATCTTAAAATAGCCAGGCAGGACTGATAAAGAAGAAAGAAGAACATCTTAAGCATAATGTAGTTTTCCGAAAAGATGGGTTTGGGATTAAAAAACAAAATATGTTTGAAATGACTGGCATATATTTAAATGAAAAAAGACATAACAAGTAAAGAAAGAGTGACAACTGGTGTCCTGGAGAAAAGCAGTTTCTGGAGCATAGAGTGGGAGGGGGCCATATTGTGTTTATTCTTGTGGAGTCAGAGGACAACTTACAGCGGTCAATGGTCCCCTTCCACCCTATGGGTTTGGGGTTTTGAACTATGATCATCAGGCCTAGCAGCAAGCTCCTTTACCAACTGAACCATCTTAGAAAATAAATGGGATGTTGGGTCTGAGTCTGGACGGTATGAAAAAATAAAAGTGAAACTCAAACGAGGCTTCTTTACAGAAGCTTAAGTGCACTCGCTCGGAGGGGATTGTCCTCTGTGTTGGGATGTCAGGCTAAGGAGTAACTTACGCTAACAGGTCCTAGGACCGAAGGGTGTACCTGGTGCTGAGTAGTGGCTGCTCTAGGAGGTACAGAGTATGGCAGAGCTCTGTCTACCACTTGTTTCAAGGTCCAGTGACTAAGTACAGAGAATAAATAGGAATAGCTAACAATGGCTCTCCAGCCCTTCATTCATTGCAGATAGAAACAGAACAAAACAGTGCTGAGCCTACAGAAACAGTCAGCATGAGCTCCGGGATATACACAGACAGAAGTGCAGCAATTTATGTGACAGAAGGATTATGTGGAAGCTGGGTCTGATGGATCATGTCAAATTCCAGCATTTGGGAAACTGAGACAGGAAGATCACAGTATTAGAGGTGAGCATGGACTAGTGAGAAAGCATTGGCATTGTTGGGAGCCAGTCTTTCTTTAAAAAACAAATCTAAGCTAAATAAAGCATTGCAGAGAACGAGACCATCCTGAAACATCTGCAGCAGCCTACAGCACTGGGAGAGCCAGCATGCTTTGACTGCACTTGCCCAGTCTAGTTAGTCTCCTTCTGGTATGCCTTGAAGTTTCCTCTAGCCCTATGTATCTGAAGTGAATACAGCTTCTTAGAACTGTTCTCACCCCAGTGATTGTAAATGTTATTTACTAAAGAAATTTAAATAATGTTCTGATTTTTCATGTTAGTCATTAGCCATTACCTGTGTTCTCTTTTTAGGTCTGGAACAGTCTTTGCCTGCCTCTGTATAGCACATGAAGCATGTCATGCCTAAGTATTTGTGGTTCAACGCATTCGGATATACAGTGTTAAGAGGGGCAAGAATCTCTGGGGATGTGAGCATGACAGAGTTTCAAGCTTTTGTTAAAACAAAATGTTGCTGGAAGTGTACTAGAACACCTGTCTAACATTCTAACACGAACAAGACCCTGGGTTCAATTCCCAGCACTAATGAAGGAAAGGAAGACAAGAAGACAGAAAGAGGGAGGGGGGGAGAGGAAGGAAGGAAGGAAGGAAGGAAGGAAGGAAGGAAGGAAGGAGAGGAGCAAGGGGAGCTAAGAAATGGTAGGGTAGTAGTGAAGTTATCCTAGGATTTTCTTCACTGGTTTATTAAAAGAGACTTCTGCTTAACTGATGGAACTGGGACTTTTGGTCAAGGCTGGGTTTTTAAAATTATACAGTCTTTGAATGCCTGGACACTTACTATGTTCTTCAGATGATTAAAGGGGAATTTTTTAGTAATAAGACTACATAAATAACTCCTAAAAATAACCCAGAGCCCATAGACATACCAAATATGTAAAGGAACAGACCAGCCACCTTGCCTTTCACCTAAGGTCCTTGGAGGGCGTTGTGAAACAGAATGCTTAAAATAGTTTCAGGACACTTTATGACAGCGAGGGAGGGAAGCAGAATGATCTGGCCAAACAATGGGAAGACCAGCCCCTCTAGGCTGGAATGTGGATACTCACTAGCTGTTCCTGGCATGACTTTCTAGTACCCACAGGGGAGGAGTGTGAAATGTCCAAAAATGTTCCCATCATAATCTATGCCCAGAATACAGCTATTTTTAAAAGGAGGAGCCCATCCAGTCCAGTTCTATATCCATGAGATACACACATTCTCAGAATGGGGGAGTGAATATGGTATCAGGAGCCAGACGAAACTGTGGCTCACCGAGCTCAAAACAACCAAATTCATAAATGAGAGAATGCAAGCAAGCTAAATGATTCTGACCTTGCTATCAAAAGAAAAAACATGGCCATAAAAGACACATCAGCATTATTCAAAATGGAAAACTGAATGGGCCGTCTTCACGGGTGCGTCATATTAACTCTGTATGAAGAGAATGCCTGGTTTCCATCAGAAATCAAGGATCTCCTGCAAATTGAACAAACAAGCTGGCAGGGCCCTACCATGACCTGTGTCTAGTAAGTCAGCTTAGTTAGTATCTGAAGTTTGAGCTCCCTAAACTCAAAGTCCAAGGACAATGACCTGTCATTAAGTGGCATCCCAGGTCTGGGTGGGCAGACGAGGCACATTCTTTCCTCACTATCAGTCCTAAGAGAAAGACAGCCTGTTCAGGTGAAAGGCTGGAATCATTGATACTCCTTTGATTCACTTTGCCAGTGATTGCAGAGAATGGTGACACATTGTGATTAGGAACGTCGTTCGGAAAATTTCTTATTTTAAACTGAAGAGTGGAAATCAGAAAGGGAAAGTTGGCTGAGACCTTCACATCCAGGTCCTGAGGCTCTTGTGGGTTTCTTTTTGCCAAGGGCATAAACAGAACTTAATTACAAGGCAAATAGTTTCCACTGCTGTGTTACAACATGCATACACATACAGCCTACAAAGTGACCTTTCAAATCTTAATTAGTTAAATGAATTAATTAATCAAATCAAATCAATTTCATCGATAATCTTAGGTATATAATCCTGTGCTAAACTCTAAGTAGGTACTTGAGTTATTTGATTAAATAAAGAATGAATTTGTAGATTCTACAACCTCTAAATGATCTTTATAGGTGATTTAAAGTGACTTTTGCCTACATATTTTTCTTCTATCCACTTCCCAATCTCCTAGAAGAAAATGTCAGCCAATAAAAGAAATGAAGGAGATGTGAAATTTTATAATACTTTGTTCTTTAAATTTAATTTACTTTTATTATTTATTTATTTATTTTTGTGTGTGCATGAATACTTGCCACACCATGCACATGGGGATCAGAGGACAGTGTTTGGGGTTGGTTATCTCCTTTTACCATGTAGATCCCTGGATTTGAACAGAACGGGGCACTGAGATGACTCAGCAAGTAAAGGCACCGGCAACCAAGCCCTGTTCTGTTTTGATTTTTCAAACAAACAAACAAAGAATTTCAGTGTTCTGATCTTTTTATTAAACTTCAGAAAATGATGCTTACTGTGTTTTAAAAAAAAAAGGAATTGTGTACTGCAAAATTCAAACTTCTCATAAAAGATAATATGCACATAGAATAAAATATTACAGACTAAACCATCTCATTAACATCCTAGAGAAGTATGAAGAAAAGCTGTAAGAGATGAAAGGGAGATCTTCCCATGTTCTCTTGTATTTTAGGCTTGGTCTGCTGTGATTTGCTTTAATTTACTTGACTTTGTCTTTGGCACATTGAATTTTTTTTTTTTTTTTAGCTCCTGTCAATACTGTACTGAAAAAATGTCTGTGGTTTAATTGATTATTTAAGTCAACCCTTGATTCAAATTGTGCTTGAAACCTACAGATGTTGATGGCGTTGTTGTTTTTTTTTTTTTTTTTTTCCAAGAACAAATAGTGTTAAATTGTCTAGCGGGCACTCTCATAGCAAATCCTTTAGGGCCACTATTAATTGATATCTACAAAATTTTAGAGTTGTAGGTTTTATAAGGGAAGTTGTCATTCCTCCTACTGAATAGATACAACTTGATCCTCCACCATTTTTTTCTGACACTTTTTTTTGGTTAATTTCCCTCTTAAATCCTCATACAGGTAAGAATGGAAGGGTCCAAAACTTGATTCATGAAATGGTGTTACTCAAAATATTGCATTCTAAGTAGAGGGACTCAAAGGCAGAGGAAATGGTGTTTTGTTTTGTTTTCTTCTCAGAAGGGATAGTTTTTCCTGATGCTGCTCTACTTAGGAGCATCACTTCTCCCTGTGCTTATTCAGAGTTCCCTCCTCAAGCTGTGCTTTGGATGTAGCAGAATGAAAGTCATTGTTATCACTGCACCACGCACGCGCACATGCATGCACTTCTCTCATGAATTCAGCTTTGCAGTGTTAGCTTGTAGCTTTTCTTTTTGCCCCTTCTCCCCATGAGGCGTAATGAAGATAATATATGCCTTTTTGATGCAGTTAATCTTTGCAAAGTGTACTGTACATATGGTTTTAATTCATGTAAACAGAATTGTCATACACATACAGAGTGTATTTTCTGATTTATGTTATTTTTACCCAGAACCTTTTTATACACCTCTAGCTCTTTCGTGATAGTTATATCGAGGGTTTTTTGCTTTCTGTCTTCCCACAGGGATAAATTTCCAGACTGCCCTCCACTTCTGTGTCCACGATAATACTGAAATCAGTGTCTTTATAAACATGAGTCTGTTGAGCCATATCCTGAGATGTAGGGAATGAGTATATTTTCACTGGACAAGGCCAGGAAAAAAATAAGCCAAATGAGTGCTTACTCTATGCAACGCTGCTCCAAATGCAATAAACAGCAACACATAAAATTAAGTCTTAGTCCTCGTGAAGTTCACAGTCTTGGCAACAATTTATTGAAAGGATGTGGAGACTGTAAATGAGTTAGAAGGAGCCTACAAAGTCCGCCATTCACAATAAAGTATGGACACAAATCATCATCTGAGGTTGAGCCTATGTGTATATAATGCCCCTTGGTCACTAAGTATAAATAGAGATGTGGTCTGAGAACTGAATTCTGGGGCCCTTTTGCATGTACAGAATATCTGCAGAGAACCCCAAAATAAACTACAAGTGAGATCGGACAAGAACCCAAATAAATTGGTACCCCAAGGGGAACTTCTAATTGATCAGAGATGTTTTCTTGAAAAGAGACTAGTTGTTAACTTTAAAATACCAAGCTCATTGTTGGTTTGGAAAAGATCTTATAAGACACAGCTGTACCCAAACAGAAAGGGACCAGGAAAGGGTCTTCTTTTCAACATCATTGTCTAGGAAATGGAAATTACACATGAGACCATGGCTGGAGATTGAGTGAGCTCTGGTGCAAAGACAAACCTGCTTATGATGTGTGGACTTTCAGGGAAATGCTGAAAATGGGCCAAACCAGAAGACAGGCTGAAGTTGTGGTTCCAGAGAGAAGAATTCCTGAAGCATTATCTTGAGTTGAGCTGGTGAGAGAAGAAAAGACCTAAAATTCAAAGGTGGGGAGATGGGAGTCGGTGGGTAGGTGGGGGAGCACCCTCATAGAGGCAGGGGAGGGAGGATGGGATGGGGGGTTTCCGGGGGGAAACCAGGAAAGGGGGTAACATTTGAAATGTAAATAAAGAAAATATCCAATAAAATAAAAATATGCTCGTGCTACCAGAATAGACAGCCCAACCATAGTGACAGAATAGAGAGATTTGTTTTGGGGTGGAGATGAGAGTAGAGGAGGAAAATGGACAGATACTGCAGTGAGAAAGCCCGGAGAAGTTCTTCTTGTTTTGTTTTATTTTCTCACCTCTTCTACCCGTTTTCTTTCCCACTCTCCACCTGCTTTCAACCAGCTCCTCATGAATCCTGCACTGTACAATTTCATAACTATGGCTTCTATTTTCCGTCTTTCCTAATCTGCTTGTGTGATGGTTTGCATATGCTAGGCCCAGGGAGTAGCACTATTAGAAAGTGTGGCCCTGTTGGAGTAGGTGTGGCCTTGTTGGAGTAGGTGTGTCACTGTGGGTGGGCTTTAAGACCCTCATCCTAGCTGCCTGGAAGCCAGTATTCTGCTAGCAACTTTCAGATGAAGATGTAGAACTCTCAGCAATTCCTGCACCATGCCTGGATGCTGCCCATGTTACTGCCTTGATGATACTGGACTGAACCTCTGCACCTGTGAGCTAGCCCCAATTAAATGTTGTTCTTATAAGAGTTGCCTTGGTATTGTTGGGTCCTTAGGTAGTATTATGTTCATTTTTCTGAGGGTCCGCCAAACTGATTTCCAGAGAAGTTGTATCAACTTGCATTCCCACCAGCAATGGAGGAGTGTTCTTCTTTCTCCACATTCTCACCAGCATCTGCTGTCACCTGAGTTTTTGATCTTAGCTATTCTGACTGGTGTGAGATGAAATCTCAGGGTTGTTTTGATTTGCATTTCCCTGATGACTAAGGATGTTGAACATTTCTTTAGGTGCTTCTCAGACATTTGAGTTTCCTCAGTTGAGAATTCTCTATTTAGCTGACAGGAAACTGATAAAGCTGTCTCCTGAGAGGCTCTGCCAGAGCCTGACAAGTACAGAGGCAGATGCTCAAAGCCAGCCATTGGACTGAGCACAGGGTCCCTGATGGAGGAGTTGGAGAAGGGACTGAAGGAGCTGAGGGGGTTTGTAGCCCCGAAGCAGCAGTGTCAACTGGCCTGACCCCCTGGAGCTCCCCGAGACTGGACCAACAACCAAAGAATACACATGGAGGGACCCATGGTGCTGGCCACATATGTGGCAGAGGATGGCCTTGTTGGACATCAGTGGAAGGAGCGGCCCTTGGGCCAGAGAGGGTTTGATGCCCCAGTGTAGGGGAATGCCAGGGTATGAAGGCAGGAGTAGGTAGGTGGGTGGGGGAGCACCCTCATAGAGGCAGGGGGAGGGGATTTCCAGAGGAGAGACCTGGAAAGGGGATAACATTTGAAATGTAAATAAAAAATATTCAATTATATATATATATATATATATATATATATATATATATATATATATATATATGAGTTGCCATGGTCATGGTGTCTGTTCACAGCAGTAAAACCCTAAGACAGCTAGCTTACAAATTTGCAGTTATTTTTATTACAACTAAATAAAAGATTAAAAAATTACATATCTCTGATTTATCTAATCACCATGTTGCATTACAAAAATAATTATCTTAATGTATCGCATGACTACCCATTAGGCTGTGCCCAGTCTTCCAAACACTTCAAATACTACAATACCCACAAGGAGCTGTTCTGTGTGTTTGGGACACAACCTTGTACCACAGACCCTGCTTTCCTGAAGATTACATTCCAGCACCTTGCTTATAGTTCAATAAAATGTTCCTACACGTTGAAAATGTGTTGACTTGAGAACTGACCTTTAAAATCGGCTTCACTCATAATCTTGGTCTCACTTCTCTCCCCGTGGCCAGGTTGTAGAGTAACATCATAGTTGTGTGTTTCCTGTTTAGCTACACAACAGAGTCAGAAAATAATGAACTCTGTAACCGTGTGTTCAATAGAATTTTGACTAAAATCCTGATCCCAAAGCATTGTATTCTGAGTATTTATCTACCTCAATTTTGCTCGTTTATAAATCTGCCTTTAAATCCACAGTGGAACTATGAGAGATTATGCCACGCTATGCTGGTGCTTTGTTTTGTATCTGCAGGAATTTGGATGCATTGAGGGACCAGCTCATATTTAGATTTGTTATCTTCCCAGTACTCCTTATTCACTGGCAGCCATCAACATTCAAAATGCAATAATGAAATCTGAAGAAAAACTTGTATATGATTATTTCTCATAAACAACCTTCTCCTTAACAGACACCAAAAAAGCAGAGGAAATTCTTACACTACTCTGCTCAAAATTACAGGAATCAGTAGCATTATGTCTCATTTTTGGAAAGTAATCCAAAATATGAGGTTGTTTTCTTTCAAGTACCAGACATAGGTTTAAGAAATGAGTGGAACCATCTTCAGGTTGGTTTTGTAACCTAAAATGTTGACTGCAATAATGGCGTCAATTTGTCCTCTGGGGAATTGAGCACACAGAGCTGGTAAGATGTGAAGCAGGTTTAGGCTTGCCAGAGTACTTTTATTATTAAATGGTATTTAGAGTAACTATCCTCAACAAATCCCTTGGTCTTTTCATCACTTTAGAGATTTTGTTACAAGCTAACTTAACGTATTGGACTACTAACTCTATATTGTATTATATTATATTATATTATATTATATTATATTATATTATTTAGTGTATGTGTCTGTGTGCATGTGTAAGACAGTTTGTTGAAGTCAGTTTTCTCCTCCCACCATGCACATCCCAAGGATCAGTCTTAGGCTCCCAATCTTTGCCATGAGTACCATTACCCACTGAGTCATCTTGCTGGCTCCTTGATTACGTTCTTCAAAAATAAACAAAACACAGCATGAGACATTCTCAGATATTTTGATAATGAAGGACCACTGACTTTTGCCAGCTTTCCTTCTTCAGGGAATATTTTGATGAAGAGAGGATCCATAGCAATATAATTCATGTAGGAGACTGGAGGTCAGAACTCTACCTGATGTGTTTTTGCTCACCCACTGCAATCTCCCATCAGTCTTGTTCAATTGTACATCTGTGTAGGTTTTCTGGCTTTGAGTGACTGCATGGAGAAGAAAGGATGAAAGCCTTCCTCCCTACCCCAATTTCCCATCCTGCTCCAAACATACACATGAGTAGTTGGTTAGCATGCCACTAGGGATGCCTTGACTTTCCCTCCCTATAGCAGCTTATTGGAAAGAAGAAACAAACTTCAATCATATTGCGAAGCAGAATAGGTAGTGTTTGGTTAAACGATAGCTTTTATGCATCCAAACCTATTTACTGGCAGTTAGTTTAAATTCCAGTACGGGACAACAGTTTGAAATGAAAGCACATGAAAAACAAACTTTTTAAAAAAGGATAAACTAACTGTATAGTTTTGACTGAATCATTTATACAGAGAAAGTGATTTTTCAAAGGCCATCACAAAGGCTTTTATTAAAATAATACGGACATGTTTGGCCAATATTACTTTGACTTGTGAACCATAATTCACTTCCAAAGGGCTTGCATGAGGTTGCCTTGTCAATGAAATCTAGGCTCAAACACCAATGTCTTCAATAGACCATTATTCTGAGGAACAGTGATGATTTGCAATCCCTGTCTTAAACACTTTCAAGTTGTTCCTCCAAGTCACTAAATCCCAAGTCTTACCCCACTTGAATTGTTTATCTCAAAATAGTTTATGAAAATATAAAGTATCAACAGAGAAACATACATGTTAAGTGTAGCCCTGAATAAATTATGGGAGAACCACTGTCACCACCATGCTTAACAACATCTTCTGTCTGGCTTTGTGGCCTACAGATGTTTTTATATGCAAAAACAATAAGGTATCATCAATTGCTATATCTAAAATTAAATCAAATTTCCTGAATATGACTACATTAGACATAGTATATTTTCTTGGTTTTGAGCCAGGTCTTACTGTGTAGCCCAAGCTAGCCAACTCACTATGCATTGTCTCATCCTTCCAAGAGATGTTATTTCAGGCCTGAACTACCACCTGTCTCACATTTGTCTTAATGACTGACTCAAATAGAAAGTAAATGAATTAGTGACTCTACTTACCCAGGCAATGGTGAATCCCACTAAAATCCTTTACAAAAGCTCCCTCCTGTAATTTCCTTTACTAATTGAAACACAAGTAGTTGAGCTACAAATGAGAGTTCGTGGCTATAATATGTATTTTAGTTAGTAACACACCATGAGTTCTCCTGGCATGCCATCAAATGAAGCAGAAGTTCATCACTGCTCACTTATTATGCTTATTACAAAACATGTCTCACATAACTCATTGACTACAGTAGTATTCCTTTGTCCAGCTCCAGGTCACTATTCCCATTATATGTGCTGTTCTGAGAGTAACAAGAAGAGAATTCACAAAGACTTCATGTGCCACTGTGTGCACCTCCATCTAGTATACTGGTTGCAGATTAGATGTAGCAAGACACTACAATTCATTCATTCTACAACACCCCATACATAATAGCAATAAATAGTATTTCCTCCGGACATCAGCAGCAGAGTGGCTTACAAGCAGGAAGAAGAGTGTACAAAGTGGAACAGTTACTAGTAAACACTAATATGCTGTCATTCAAGCAAGTATTACTATATTATTTTGAAGAGCCACCTGCAACAGGTTTACTTAAAGCTAAAATATAGTTTGTAAAATGACACTCTTTATTTTTAATTAATTATTTTATTTATTTACATTCCACATTTTAAAATTCTAGATTCAACCCAGGTTTAGAATTCTCACTGAAGTCTACTGGAGATGAAAATATGCATTATTTTTTCTTTCTTCAATTTACTAAATTAGAGAACTTTGAATTCTGGGCAATTTCAAAATTGGAGAAGCCTAATGCTAACATTTCTAGAGACTGTCATCAGCAATTCATAAGAAAAATAACAGCAGAAACTTCATTGAACAATAGCTCTGTATATTTCTATAAATCCATTCTGAACAATCTCACATGATTAGAAGATGTTCTGTATAAATAAGTGCTTTCTGGAAAACAACTGAATATATTTTCATTGCACTAGCCTGCAGTACCGTTTGTCATGCAGTAGTTTTAAATTAAATTCAAAGTTGTTCCTCACTGTCCTGTGGTCTTCATTGTTTATACTTAGTAACTACTTCAAGGGAAAATCAATACTACCCAAGATGCTCAGCCTACCTCTTGTTCTCTGGCTATTGTTCAAACATTTTCCAGTTTTACTGCTTACATTGCCAAAAACAGATCCAATTATCATGGTTTGTAAAGATATTTCCCCATGTCAATGATCTAGCATCCTGTATGCCTTAAGTTAATAACAACTTTACTTTATTGAACAATATTAGGAGCCACATGGAAATTTTAGTTCTCACTGACTAGATTATGAGAATGATATATGCTATATAGAGGCAGGTAACATTTTATTCACTAAAAAAATACAGTGTGGCCAATTTTGTTTATTGGTTACTTAGTAACAATAGTTTGATAGTCCATGAACTTACCCATTTACTGAGTTTCCAGGCTGCCTATAATGCACACTTGTGCTTTAGAAGATAGAATTGAATACAGAATAAATTAGATATGGCCAATGCCTGCTGAGAGCTTAAACCTGCCTCAGGAGAGGGTTTCCATCACCCATGTCTTTACAACCCTACAGCAGGTTTCACTCAAGAAACTTTTTGATACTTTGTTTCAGGGATAATCAAAACAGTTGACTCGATAGATATTTTCTTGCCACTTTTAGTAAAACATATATACCAAGAAAAAAGTCTTTAAGCCTTTTCCGTCTCTGATCCATTCCATCCTGGCTGATTGAAACAAAGGATAGAATGAGCAGATGGAAGGTAGTGATCACCAAGGTTTTTGTTTTTGTTTTTAATGTTGGTTTTACATCTGCTGCAGAGAGAGCTCGGCAAAAGTGCCTTTGATAGGAAATAAGACCGTAGAGAAAAATGAAAAGGAAATGCATTGGGAAAGCATCGTGAAGAAGGCTTAGAGACTCCATAACCACAGACTCTGGGGCCATTTTACTTACGAAGTCCATGCAAGAATACAAGCAGAATACTTTCATTGCATTAGATGTTCCTGTGTTATAGAATGAGAGGATAAAAACACCGACCAAGAAGAAGCAAAGAGACAGAAGGCAACCGATGACTAGATGAGATGAAAGGAATGAATTGAATGGAACAGAGGAGGAAGAGATAAATGAATGCTGGAGAGAAAAATTAAAGGTCTAAACATAGAATAAGTACTGTTTGACTGAGCACCCCACTTTTACATTTTAATAATACAACACTTCACAAAGAGTCAAGATATAAGTCACAAAAGAAGGTCCCCATCAGCACAATAAAAGACAAAGCACAATTTTGCATTTGGTTTATATATATTTTCCTTCTTAATGATATTTCTTGTTAAATAAATAAAACCATTTGAGGAATAAGCAATGGATCCATATTAAAACATGCCAATCATGTTCTGTGCCAAAGGAACTTCCTCACCAAAATACTGTTCATGTGTAATATTTTTCAAAAGCAGAATACCAAACCAAACAGACACTGTGACTTAAAGTGCTATTAGTTCTTTTATCACAATTCATCTGGCCTGAGTGAGGTTTGAGGTAAGCCTAGGAAATGTAGGAAATCTACATTTTGAGATACAACAATCCCTTTCCAACATATCCCAGTGTAAGATAGAGAGCATTCTAGAGACATTGCATGACTGGTCCTCAGCCAAATGTCATGGGGCTTCCATTCGCGGAGGCAATGATCCTAGAATGCACATCCTGGAACAACTAATTACTGTTCTACATCTTACCTTGCTAGAGCCAAAGTGAAGAAAACAACAAATGCAAAAGTTCACATGAATCCATTTACTTGGATTAATGGGACAGCTCTGACCCCACAGGCCACCAATCAAGACGAACCAAGTACGCCCAGGATCTTCCAACAACCACACAATTTACACAACAATGGCAAAATATCACAAACTGCTGTTGAATGAGGAAACATGTTGACATGTGTCACAAACTCCTCAAATCACGATGCATGTCTTCAGACAGGAAGACGAATAGTACTTGCAGAACCCAACTCTGAGTTGCATTCATTTGATACTTAGAAATGCAAATTTCCAATGCAATGTGAAATTTAAATATAAATTGTTCCTACAGGGAAAGCTAATATATAATTGTTGCCAACTGCCAGGTTTTTCTTCCTCTATTTAAAGCTGAAGTGTTTTCCTTAAATATGTTGAGCATGCAAAGATTTAAAAGACATCTATTTCCCATTTGATTCTAGTTAATTTGATAATAAGTGGCAAGATAAGTAACATTTTATTTCACATTTATATTCATCATTGCAGCTGACTAGAATGGCAAATAGCAACTCTTCTCTCTAGGCAGACAGAAATATATTTCTAGATAGATATGTCAAATGTACATAATTAGATACACACATAAACATATAAAATATGCAACATATTGGTTTATAAACCTGAATACATAAACATTCTTGAATATAAAAAGTTGGGAAGGTCAATAGTAATCTTCCGCATAGAGAAAGGACCTATAGTCAATAATGTACATTCAACATCTTATTGGGATGCTGTGTCTTATGTTCTGTGTCTTTAATTCCAGCACTCAGAAGGCAGAGGCAGGGAGACTTCTTGAGGCCAGCCTGATCTATATAGCAAGTTCCAGGACAGCTAGGGCTACATAGAGAGATGCTGTCTCAACAAAACTGGTGCCATGTTTTATGTTTTCTGCTTTAACTATAATAAAAAATGGGAAGGCCTACTTAAAAACTAGAAGTAATTTCATCGTTTTCTGACTCAGTGAAACTTTTATAATCATCGTCGTCATCACCATCATCATCACCATCATCATCATCACCACTGTTATCACCATCGAATAGTCAGAGATGGCAAACTGAGCATTGCCCTTCTGTGTTATAGTGGAGAAGAATGAGGATAACAAAAACCAAACTCTGTTCCAGAGAGAGGAAGAGCATCGGAAGTTTACTGAGGTGATAAATGAAAATATTAAAAAACAGAAGAGCAACCCAGCAAAATGTGCTCTTACATATATGGCTTCTGCTTTATAGCGTCCTAGAAGGGGCACCCAAAGCCAAAGCCTCATCCAAGAGGTGACCTTGGTAAAGAGAGACCCATAGGATTAGCCCACAGTTCTTACAAACTTCGGTGCATCTGGGAAATCTGGTGTGATAGTGGCTCCTCTGCCCCACATCAGCTGTGGGCAGGAATCCCATCTTTTCATGCCATTTGTCTGAGAAGACTGTACTTGGTCATTATATTGAGAGGGCACCTACTTTTTATGAAGCTGTTTGCACTTGAGACTTGCTAATAAGAAATAACACAAATCAGGAAGGCTGGGATCAACCTGCCACAAGTCCTAGTGGGAGACATCTGCATGCGATAGGATGGGGGGACAGTAGAGAAGGGCTTAGCTCCACAGGGGGTGAGAAGCTCAAATGGCAGGAGGCCGAAGTGGCTGAGGGAAGAGAGTGGCTCTGCGTGTCTTGGCTGAGAGATGGACAATCAGCAGAGTGAGATAGCCTACTCTACAGACACACAGCAGTGAGTCAGAAGACAACCATGAAGTCACACTTCACAGTTAAGTCCTGTGTTTTGCCACTACAAACAAGGCTAAGAACCTAAAAGTTTAAGTGCAGTGGACACTCCCTAGAACCCACTCCAGCCTGTGGGGTGTTCAATACTGGGCAGAATCCAAAAGCACCAAGATAATCTCTGGCAACATATCTCTATTCTCCACCTGCCTGTCCCATACCCCAGCACATTCAGCTTTAAACATTACCCCTTCCTCAAGACCTGTGAACCACCTGTCCTAGAGGATATGACAACATGCCTGGTCCACAGGCAGCAAACTCCAGAAGTGAGTCCTGGTATACAGTGAAGGGAAGCAACTGTAGAGATTTGAACTCTGTAAGCAATTAGCACTCAAGCATCCTGGGCTCAGCACCCATTTAAACAAGATAAAATAGGATCTCCAAGTTTGGTTCACACCTCTTTTACCTAGCAGGCTATGAGTTAAAGAACTCCAAGTCTGCCCCAGTGTGTTATTTTTGGAATTATCTTTGCCCTTGTGTATTTTCTCTTCTGCTGTATTCTTTCCTCTTATTTTTATTTCATTTACAAAACCAGCTTATAGATCTCATTTCTTTTCTTATATTTATACAATTTTGTTTTATATGTTTTCTTTATCATGCTTTTTAAATATCTTCCTCTTTTCTTCTTTCCAACATTCCACCTATCTTCCACCCACGTCTTTTTATTTTTTTTAAAAAATCTTGCATTTTAATCAGAGAATCTAGTCTGTCCTTTTTGAGTACAGTCTTAAGAACATTTACATTTAAGGTTATTATTAAGAGAGGATTAAGAGTTATAAGAAGAAGGAGGAGGAGGAGGAGAAAGAGAAGGAGAAGGAGAAGGAGAAGGAGAAGGAGAAGGAGAAGGAGAAGGAGAAGGAGAAGGAAAGGAAACTCCAACTCTAACCCTATCACCATTGGGCAGATTAGAATGAACAGTTGCACATATACAAGTTAAGTATGCTTAGGCTAGAGGGAACTTCATTGCCTTCTGTGAAAAGCACATGTAAAAGTACATGAAAGTAACAAAGAACAGAGTTCTCTTATTAATATTGGCTGTTCCCATGGTTGATTGTGTTATTGCTTATTCTTTTCTTCTCATCTCTTCATACTAGGGGCTGACTGATCTCTGAGGTAGACATATGTGATTCTGTCTTATCTTACCTTTCTTTGTTCATGTATTCCTCTATGAAACATCCTCTCTCATGCTCTTGTGATTGATGGGGAGTTTCCTACTGAAAGACTATACTTCCCAGCTTCCCTTGAAGACTACAGGGGTCATTTTCACCACTATAAAGGCTACAGCCAGCTTCTTCCTGTGGGAATTTTTCTTCTCCACTTGCATAGTGTGGACATCAGCTCATCATTCCGCATGGCATGACATGTATTGATTCACATAGTCAAAAAAATAAGATAACTCAATCACTGGGTTTCCCTGAATAAATAGCCCTGCCCAAAGGTCAGACTCACCTCTCTCTTTCTGCCTTTTCTGCCTCCTTATATTCAGGGACAATAATCCACCACTGACCATTTTTCCCTCTCTTCTGTGTTTAAGGTTGATATTAAGAGCTTCTGTGATGAGTTAACACTAATGTTTTTCAAATTATTCTATAAAACAGAAATGGAAAGAAGTCTACCAAGCTTATTCTACTAGCCAATCACTTACTATCATGGTATCAAAATTAAATGGTATCAAAATTAAATAAGGTCAAACAACAACAAGCACTCTAGATAGAGCACTTCCCTGATGAATACAAATACAAAAATTCTCAACAAAATAATTGCAAACCAAATTTAACAACACATTAAGAACTTTATACAGGGCAACTAGGTTGATTTCATTCTGAGGATTCAAGGAAGGCTCAACATACACAAATCAAAAAAAAAAAAAATTGAGCACACAAATAGACTAAAGGACAGAAATCAACATGATCATCTCAAAGGAGAAATGTCTCTAACAAAGGTCAAGATAATTTCATAATAAAGACAAAGGAACAGTAAAAACATACCTCAACATGATAAAGGTTCTCCTTCTCTCTCTCTCTCTCTCTCTCTCTCTCTCTCTCTCTCTCTCTCTCTCACACACACACACACACACACACACACACACACACACACACACCACACACCTAGCCAGCATTTTTCTAAATAGGAAAAAATTAAAATAGGTCCTTCCTCTATAATCAAGAACAGGACAAGGATGGCCACTGTCTTCATTCTAATCAATGTAATGCTTTAACTCTTAGCACAAGAAAGCAGAAGAAAAACAAAAGAGATGCAACTAAGAAAGGAGGAAGCCGTATTATCCTTATTTGTAGAGAGTTTAATCCTATCTTTAAAAGATCTTAATGACTTCAACAGAAATAGTGAGATCTGCTAATCACTTTTATAAAAATAGCAAGATATACAATCAATATATAAATATATAAATTTTGGCTACAGCGTCCAAAACTTACACTGCTAAGCACCCTCACAGCATTTCTCCATATATAAATTCGTGTGTTCCCAGTGTGACCCTTGCATTGGGAGATGAGAAACAACTAGGTTCAGGGGTTTGTTTGATCCTGCCTCTGAACTGACACCAGTTCCTTACGTATCCAGACTATCCTTTGGATTCCACCAGCGAGAGCTAAGGCTGGCAACTAATGGAACACCAACAAATCCTTCAGACCCTTGGTCATTTCCTCAGTGCATACTTGGTAACCATTCTTGGCAATCAGAACCCATACATTTGTTTCTGGCCTCTAGAGCAAGAGCAGTAGTGGGGAGAAAGTCCACAGAGTAGATCTCCCTATGTTTAAAGAAATAGAAGACCAGGAGCAAAATACGCCATTCTAGAAAGTAGTGTGAAAAACTGGAAAGATTCAGGATGCCATTCTTATCACAACCATCCTTAGCTCTCCTGTCTGGCCCATGAAGCAGATCTGAGAGCACAAATACTATAAGATGAACTATACCAGTCACAGCTGTATGTGAGGCAGAAGCCTAAATGAATTATCTTCCTGACACTGAGTTTAAAATGTGATTAGCAGAAGTATTCATTAATGCAAGTTGGCAAAGGGTGAATGGTGGTGAGTGTGTAAAGTGTCAATAATACTGGAAAACTACATTTCCCAGAATACACTTTACTGTGCATACTTAGGGTAGATTATGAGGACAGCTCTTGGGAAATTTGGAGGACAAGAGTGAAGCAGAAGCTCTTTTGTAGCTAACACGTGTCATTTATCAGATGACATGAGGCAGAAGCCAGGCCTGTAACCTCTCTATTCTCCTAGATACTCACTCAGCTTCTCTGACCTCTGTACTAAGAACATATTTAACTCTGCAATGAAGGAGCCCTGGCTTCTCATGCTATCAAGAGGCAAGAGAAAACAGCAGTTCTCGGGCTCTGCTTATGGAGACCAGATTTTCCTTGTGTTTCCCAGTCTGTTCTTGCCCTCCCCAACTTTCTGTCATCTCCCTTTCCTTGTTTGGTCATCTTTAATCTATAGCATCAGACAAGAACTTCACAAAGACGGTGCAACCTGGTCAGTGCCAGCAGTTGAATAAGCCGAAAATCATACGCATGGCATGCTCATTCGTCTGCTGCTCTTAAGGAGCACAGTTTTAAGGGAGAGAGGAAATTTTAGAGCCATTCTTCCAAGGGAGAATGCATGGAAGGAAGAGAGAGCTTTTGTGACAAATGAACAGATTTGAAGGGGCAGAAGAACTCTTTCTCTAAAAGGTAAGACAGAGAGGAAGCTGGAGATGACTCAGACATGTTCGTCACACACGCACAAGGACAGGAGCCCAACCGTCAGCATCTCCATGAAAATCAGGGCATACTGGCACATACTTGTAATACCGGGACTGAGGAGTACGCGAGACCCCGCCCTACCGCCCACCCCTGGCATGAGGCTTCTTGGCCAGCTAACCAAGCTAAATCAGTGAACTCCAGCTCTCACTGAGAAACTTTGTTTCAAAACATAATACGGTGGATAGCTCCTGCGAAATTACACCTCAGGTTGGCCTTTGGCATTCCCATGTACACACATGAGTGTAGACGTGTGCACGCACACACACACACACTTTACTAACTTACTCACATCTGTGCATATCCATAGAGTAAGAATTAAAAAGAAAAACAAAACGAAGAGAAAACAGATAATTCAGATGGAAAAAGATCATGAAGGCTTTACGTTTGAAAGTTCACCTAGGTACACAATTTTCAGGAAAGAATTTCCTGAGATGGCAGATAGAGAATACTGTAACTAGAATCATGGTCAGGGCAAAGGGGGGAGGAAAGAACTGTAGAAAGATCACTAGGCAGGAATAATTACATGCTCTAGGCATGTTCCAGACTACATGATAAACACTATGAATTCATACTACCCCAGGCCTCCTCTTGTACCCCTTCCCTTTCTATCAGGAAGCAAAGCAGCTGTGGCTGCATTAATTCAGTGTCAGGAAGAAAAGACCAATGATCAGAGACCTGAAGCTCACATTGGTCCCAGGAGGTAGGTTTAAGATATTGAACCATTCTGATCCTACCAAGTCAAAGTCCCCCAACCTGGAGAGGCCCATTGGCCAGAAAGATGAACAAGGACAAGGGTGTCTGATGTGCTGAGAGTAAGTAGTAACTAACAATGAATATTACAAACTGGGACACAAACACTTCATCATTGAATGTGTCCTAGAGAAAAGGCCTGAGCTCAAAGCACAATACAAGGGTGGCACTCCGCTGTGCTGAGCTCCCAAGCGTAGAGACAGATGTCATGCGATGAGCAGACAGAGATGCCATAGGTTCCACAGAGGTTTTCAGGTAACTTCACGGCAGCCTCTGCTTCCAACTTACAAAACCTCGAATTCCCTTCCCCCAGGTACGTATTCAGAAACGATTTCACATGCACATGTATCACTCTAAGCCTCCTTAAGCCTGATTTCTGTAGCAAATGCTTTCCAATGCCCTGTTGTTTTAGAGAAAAACCATTAGCTTTCTGTGTGCCTAATCCAATCTTCTGCTCTATGTCAGGAAGCTCTTGTGCATTCTGTCATTGCCTTTCAGTTAAGTAACACACACTAAAGTTTGGCAGACACTCCAGGAACTCTCACAGTGTTAGCCTACCTACTCATGCATGCTTGCTAGTTCAGCACAGGTCTTCACATAAACAGAGGAACTTATAATGACTCCTTGTTACAGCGAATCTCACACAGAGGAACATCCACAATGCTGGCATCGAATCTATGCACACAGGCACCTTCCCTTGCCCAAATCAATTGGTGGCTCACTAGTTTCACATAGGTGAGTGCTTGATCTCACTCTGGAACCCTATCTGTCACATCACCATCCTGTTTCTCTTTAACTGGTCCTCCTGAAAATTGCTCATTTTGATGAAAATTTTCAGTCAAAATACCTTGTGTAAATTTTTTATAGTCATAAAAATATCTGAGAGCTGTTGTCTCAGAATTGCAATCACTGTTTCAATCTTGTCATAAATGGATTGCATGCTTCATCTGGTGTGGATTGTTAAGCCCTAAGGCATGGACCATATAGTCCCTGGTGGTTGGTGTTGTTTTGTGTACTTCTCTGTATTTTTTTAAAATAGTACTAAGAACAGAACTTGTGTTCAACAAATAATAAATAATAATCATGGACCTTATATGCAGGTGGGATCATTTGAGAAATGCAATATTTTTCATATGAGCTTGCCAATGAATTCTCCCTCCACTCAGGAAAGAATGTCCTAATGCACGCCTGCCTGGAATTCAGGTTAGATTAGATGGACAATTTATTCTCAGGATCATGTCTGAGAGCACATCAGGGTACTAAAGAAAACAGGCCAGCAGAAATGTAATGCCCCTGGGGTATTGTGTACTGTGTGATAACAGCAAGGGGCCATTGTTACAGATAGTACAGGTGTATTCCCACAATGCTAGATCAGTAGGCAATTACATTTCCAAAGCCACCACCATTCTGCTGAAATATACCAAAAGGAAAGGTGCCTCTGTTTAGTGGAAGTATACATAATTTTCTTCTTCACTTTCTAAATCCATCCAACAAAGATTTCCTAATAGAGGACTGGGAACCCAGTACAGTGTCAGGCAATAGCAAGAAGCTAATGAGTAGCATCCAGGACCTTCCATTAGGGGTCTCACAGTCTTATGAAGTAGACAGATTTATAAATAATCACAGTGATACATAATGTAATACATGCTTAAATGTCATTCTCTCAATGTACTGTGAAAATGCAGAGAAAGGATCAGTAAGCTTGGTCAATCTGTGAACTTCCCGTTGTGTCTCTTCCACACATAGATAGTGTCACTTTCTCTGTTGGGGATTCAGTATGTCATTATACTCAGAGATGTGTGTGCATCTGCCTCCCCAGTGTTGGGAGCACGTGTGTTGCCATGGTGCTCAGTTCGTAGTTTCCTTTTTGGTTCTTTCTGTTGTTGGTGGTGGTGGCGGTGGTGGCGGCGTTGTCTCATCCTGTCTTTGTAACAGACTAATACTGGCCATTTGGAAGTGTTTCTTCTGTTCCCATTAGTAATTTAAGAAGTACTGGGCATGGATCTTCTTTGAAAGTCTTATAGAGCTCTGGTGTGAATCCATCTAGGCCCGATGGATTTCTTTTCTGTCAAAAACCTTTTATTACTGTTTCAGTTGCTTTAAATTATTAAGAGTTTGTTAAGTTTGATCTCCTCTTGGTTTACTTTTAGTGATTAAACCAAAATTTAGGAAACCTGGAAATCCATCCACTTCTTTTACATTATCTAACTTAAGGAGAACTAAATATACTATACATATATACATACACACAGAATACACATATGTGTACGTTCAGAAATAAAGCCTGACATTGTGGCCCATGCCTATAATCTCAGCTATTTTCTGTTGATGGCCATGAAGGAGAAAGACGGAGTTTTCTCCAGAGATGTGGTTCACCCTCCTGTGGGTGTGTGCAACCCCACGCACATACGGGTAGCATTAAGGAGACTTGGTGGATCCAGAAGGAAAAGGAAGAAACAATAATGAAGTTAGGAAGGAGATATGGAGGAGAGTGGATGTGATCTAAATACATTGTATTCACGTACGAAAAAATAACATGCGTTATCCACTATCATGTATATTTCCATTCTATAAAGTGGCAGAGAATTAGAAGCACAGCCTAGTTTCCTTCGTTAATGTTTCCAGGAAAAAAAATATGGTGAGAAGGAAATGACTGGGGATCATAGTTTTTAGTCCAAGCAAAATCTCGTATTGTTGAGACAATTGAGGTAGCCTGGGACTATTAAATTTCAAGAGTTACATTCCCAAAGAGATGTAAATACTAGAAAAGGAGAGAGAGAGAGAGAGAGAGAGAGAGAGAGAGAGAGAGAGAGAGAGAAAGAGAGAGAGAGAGAGAACAGAGATTGTTAAATTAGGGGAACTAAGATTTGAAAGTGTCAGATATGATCAGTTTTTTGCAAGTTCATGGGAATGCTTCCTAAGGTCTCACAAAGCCACCAAATGAAAAGATCCAAATTAGAAATGAGTGCCCGGGCAACTTGGCACTTATACCAGGTGTAGTTCCCAAAAGTTCAGGCTCTTGTCCACCTTCTGGGCAGCCTGAAGTCTGTGAATGTGCCTACATAAAGGACGGAAAGGAGCTCAGGCTGAACTCTGCCGCCCAAAAACCAGTACTCTAAGGACACCTTCCCCTTTCCATTGTCACAAGAACGGTTTCTCAGTAGAGAATTGTCATCCCATTCTCCTAAAATGCAAGCTGGGGTTCATCAAGGTTCTATTGCTTGTACAAACAATGGAATTCTGACAGAAGCTGAATACACCCAAAGCTGTGCTTTCCTGCACTGCCTGCTCCTCTGCCTAGGGACGAGGCTGGGATGGGAGGATAAGCCAGCAACAGTCACACTCCTACAGTCTCAGTACCCCCCAGGGAGAAAAAGTTCTTATTGCAATGCTTTGTGGGCCCCCAAAGAACCATAGTATATAAAAAGATATGAAGTACGTCTGTGGTATTAAATTTTCATGGGACAAGGGGACCAACCAGAGGAGAAAATGTCTACAGAGTAACTAGAGGAGATGATAAGGAAAAAAGCACAAAGGGTTGAGAAACTCTCCAGCGCTCTGAGCACGACATACAAGTCTGTTTTAAGTCATTTTTCAGACTCTATGTATAAAGCCCAAGTCAAAACATGTTTTCTCAGTTCTATTAAATGTATGCTTTCCAGCACCAACGTGTCTTTTTCTTTTATGGGCTACAGGCTTTATGCTGGTCAGATCATGGGTTTTAGAGTCAAGCGGATGTATCGAGTTGGCAAGTAAGCTCAGTTATTCATAGTGTTTGCATTAACATGGACTCCCTTGGGTTTCTTCTGACTTATGGGACCACCAAAATAACAATCTATAATTGTATGTGAAATGTTAAGTAAGTAGAAGGCCCTTCCCCTCCATGTGGCTACTAATTTCTTTGAATAATAAATCTCTCCACTAGGTAGAAGAATGCAAAAGAATTGATAAAATAAAGGTCCTTTTACTTAATAAACACACCAGATGTCTTTGTTTTTCACTGGTGCTCCTTTCTGGTGACTGGGATTTACATTCAAGACTCAGGAAAACAGGACAGAAATGTCTGGGGATTCTGCAGTGGGGTCTGTTGGGTTACTTGGAAGGAGGGGAATTGTGTGGTTGTTTCATTTTGAAGTATTTACTATTAGTTGGATTCACCGGTCCCACCTCAGCCTCTCCAGAGCTGAGATTATAAAAATGTGTTTGTGCATGTGAGTGCAGTGCCAAAGGAGGCCACAAGAAGGTGCCACATCCATGGAAGCTGGACTGAAGGCAGTTGTAAACTGCTCAAAGCGGGTGCCAAGGACTGAATTCAGGTCCTTTTTAATAGCCAGAAATACTCTAAAGCACTGGGCCATCTTTATAGCTCCAAACAAGGGAATTTTAAAGATACTTACATTTATTTTGTGTGTGTGTGTGTGTGTGTATGTGTGTGTGTGTGTGTGTGTTTGTGTGTCTTGAGTTGTCAGAAAGATGAAAACGTTCTGATTTTCAAATGATTTAAGACAGAAGAAAAAATCAAAGGTGGTATATATTTAGTGGCCAGAAAAGTTTAAGCAACAGAATCACAATGAATAAGCATCTCAAAGGAGGGGAAAGGTAAGAGAAAAGGTGTTCTCTAATAATAGAATTGTAACCAATGTTTAGGTTTCTTGAATTGTGATATTGATGAATATGCTTTAATGTAACTATTATGACAGAAACATTTTCAATGTGAAGACATTTCTACCCACTCTATTATGCTAACTTAAAAAGATGGCTATGAGATCTATATTTGCTACAGCTCACACTTACGTTTCATCTTTCTTTCTGTAAGTAATGAGAAAAGTTGCCTAAAGATAAACTTATGCTCCAATTTAGATTCTCTAAGAATCAATTTCTTCATTCAGACATATTATTCCATATGCATGAGGAAAAAAAAACTCACCAATAAATTTTGTGTTTCAGGAAACTTTTTATAAGTACAAAGAACTAGTAGTTGTGCTTTTTTTTGGTTTTTGTTTTGTTTTGTTTTGTTTTTTGTGCTACTACAGTCTCCTAAGACTCGTCTTTACAATTTACTAAAAGGAACACTACATGTAGAAAGGAGTTTACAATGTTATGTAATATTCACGGAAGCTAGTCATGGTGCTACAAAAATAATTCCAGCACTGGAGAGGCAAAAGCATAAAGATTGTTAGTTCTCGGTCAAACTGGGTATGCAGCAAGATTGTCTCAAAAACTAAAATAAAATAAAATTGGAAAATAAGTACACATGTGTAGATTTCTGAAAAACAAATGTGCTTTTATGTCTGTTCATCTAAATCATCCCTTATGGACATTGGAGCTTTTGCTATAAAGAATCACATAGACATTATACACAGGAATACTTATATCTTCAGGAAGAAGGCAATGTCATTTTAACTATACATTCCTTCCCAGTCCAAATAGTGACAAGTCTGAAAGTGTGACTCAAGAGTTGAGGTGTTGGGTGGGAAGGCTGAGGTGTTGCATAGGTCATTCCCCAAGCACAGCGGCTACCATGTGCATCACATCAGCTGTGTCTGCTTGCAAGAACCACAGGCTTTTGACTGTTGCCAATTACTCATTGAAGGATGAAAGGTGTCTCAGTGAAGTGCTACACCAGTGGTTCTCGACCTTCCTAAAGCTGCAACCCCTTAATACAGTTCCTCGTGTTGTGATGACCCCCTTCCCCAACCATAAAATTATTTTGTTGCTCCTTTACAACTATAATTTTCTACTGTTATGTATAGTGATATAAATATCTATATGCTATGAAGAAGACATCACTTATGCAGTTGGGGACTTTCCAGTGAAGCTGCTCTTGGGTTTCCCATGTCCTGTAGGCAGCCTGACATCCATAATCTACAAGTAAACCCAATAAATTCATGATTTCCCCCAGTTTAACTTTGGGGGAATCGTACTTTGGTGTGGGGGACTTCCTAAGGAGGAGGCAGATATTTTTTCATCTCCCTCAAGAAGACATTCTCACAACAGAAGAAGTGACAGATTTTGAGGGAATTTGTGTCTGCATGACTTAGCAATTTTTAAAGGTCATCATTTTTAGTTAGTGGGCAGCTGTTGGTTTAGTTATGAGCAAATCTGTTTGTCCAGAACGTTTTCATAATTTTAATCTTAGCTGAAGTTGTGTCAAACGTCTAAGGCAAGGAGGAGAAATGAGCTCCTCCTTGTGGGAAATAGATATAGCCCCATGCTAGAAGAAGCATCCTCCTCCAGGGGACTCATTTTAAGGCACCATATCTAGTTTCAGATGTTCCGGATCAGTACCCATGGGATATTAAGAGGAACTAAGCCCTTCTAATCCCAAAGTGATGACAGAAAAAAGCAGTGTGCCAAAATTTCCTTTTTGTCTCTTCTTCTGTTTTAGCCAATATGAACATTTGACTAGAGGCTAATCATCATCAGGGTAAATTTGAAAAATATCAAAAATTCCCCTCTCTTACACCCGGTATTATTTCACTTTATAGCTTTGAAGTAACTTTCCAAAGTTGTACGGTATTTCTAGGTTCTGGTTAATTATTGCCTCTAGTATGCTGAAGAGATGATTTGGTTTCTTTGTGCTGCAATTAGACTGCAGAGCCAATTATTCTATGTCCATGCAATTTTCCACATAAATGGTGCTGACAGCAATTGATACAGCCACTAAAGTTGAAAACATGGTCAAACTGCTAGTTGGAAGTTTCGCCATTTCATTCTTTCGCTTAAGTGAAACAGCACCTGTCCTTTAGTTGTCCAGCAGACACCTCTTGTTTAGAACTCAGTAGAACTGAATGACCACCCTAATCTCCAGGAATAATAAAGGGGGAAGACGTAGTTTTAACATTGCTGAGACCAAGTCTGAAAGAACTGCTTAAGGGCCTGAGGATTTGTTTTGTCTCATGACTGTAGAGATTTTACTCCTGCCCTTGGCTCCATTGACTCTGGCTCCATGGTAAATTGAGTTATGCCAATGGGAGCAAGTGAGGAGAAGGCTATTTACGTCATTGTCAACAGGAAATGGGAAGAGAAGAGCCAACTAGGACCAGACATCACTTTCAAAAGCATAACTCCAGCAGCCCACATCCCACAACAGGACCCCACTTCCAAAAGTTGTCACAACAACCCAAATATTACCACAAGCATTCAACACAAGAGCCTATGAGAGACATTTTATACTCAAACATATCATAGGGCATTCAAATGAAATGATGATTTATCAAGAGGATATGAAATGAGTCCATGTTTAACTGTTTCTACTTTCCTCCTCAGAACTTACATAAGCATCTCTATAGTCTTGAGTTCTCATTTCATTTAATTCTTTGAGATTAAAATATTTTGACTACGGTTCATGCAGAAGAAGTAAAATACATAGACAATTCTGATAGGAAAGTGACATAAGAAACTGAATATTCCCAGACTTTATGGAGATCAGTTTATTTTGAAGGATTTTACAGAAGTGATTTGCAGTCATTCAATTAAGAATTTCTGATTATTTTCAAGTTTAAGATGTGATAGCTTCTGGGTTAGGGATGGGGGCTTTGTGTCCACTTTGCCTCTCAGTGCTGGGCCCCCATCTGGCTTACACCTGTGCAGGCCCTGTGTGTGCTGCCACAGTCTATGACTTCATTGCTCTGTCAGTCCTCCAGTATCTGAAAGGCACTGTTTCCTTGGAGTCTTCCGTCCCCTTTGGCCCTTAGAATTTTTTCATTTCCTCCTTCACATGGTTTCCTGTGCCCTGAGGGGAAAGATGTGGTGGAGACATCCACTTTAAGACTGAATGTTCCAAAGTCTCTCACTTTTTGCATATTGCCTGTCTCTGGCTATCTGTATTTGTTCTCTACTGCTGCAGGAGGAAGCTTCTCTGAGAGATGATTGAGCAAAATACTGATCTATGAATATGGCAGAATGTCATTAGAAGTCATTTTATTATTACTTTCCTTTCGCAGAATGGTAGTATTTGGTTTTCCCTTAGGTCTCTGGCCTCTATGGTCTTAGATTTTTTGACTATTCAAGTGTGCTCAGGAATTGGTTCTATCTCATGGAGTGGGCCCTAAGTTCAATCAGATACTGGTTCTTCTCACAAGCTTTGTGCCATTATAGCATTGGGCCATGTTGCAGGCACATCATCATTGCAAATCAAATATTTTGTACCTGGGCTATTGTTTCCCTTTCTATTTTGGTAGCCTCAGAATACCATCCAGTACCATAAACACTAATCCATAGGGGTGAGGGCTTTAAGTAGACACCAGCTCAATTTCTCCAATGTTTGATGGGTTATGTAAGTGTTGTCTTTGGTTAATAGGGCCCTACTGTCAGTTATTGTAGAGAAACCAGTAGCCTTGGTAATAGCCTGGGTTGTTAAGGGATTCCCATGGTACCCGTTTGGACAACCAATTTAGACATAATCCATTCTTCACACTAAAAGTTTCATTTGGTAATGAGATATGTCCAGTTGGGGTTCCATCTTCATTATTATTTGGCAATTTCACTTTGATAGTCACTCACGAATAGAAAATCAGTTCTATCCAATGAAGTCTCCCTGGAGATACAAAACACTAAGGGCAGGTCCATGACCCGCAGTGGATAGCTGACACAAAACAAACTCAATGCTATCTCTGGTGGTTCTTTGTCTCATAATATTTTGTCAGGGCATTTCTTTTGGTTTTGGGGGGAAGTTATTTTTTTATTTTGTTTTGTTTCTTTTCTTTTACCACCTTACAGGTTCCTTTAATATATATTATGTCTTCCAGAGTTTTGTTTTGTTTTTTATAGAATTTCTTTGTGTAGCTTTGAGTCTATATGTACTTCTCATGGTTTTACTTTGGCTCTTTTTCTTATGCTTGTTTTGTCCTATTCCACTTTGGGTTTTTTGTTTTATTTTAATTTTTATCTTATTCCATCATTATTACAAAGACACCTATTTGTTTTCTAAGCAGGAAAAGAAAGAGTGTGGCTTAGAATGGGGGAGAAGGTGGAAGGATCTCAGAGAAGTTGAGGGGGAGAACTTTAATCCAAATACATTGTTGTTTTGTTTTGTTTTGTTTTTTTAAGAATCTATTTTCAATAAAGAAAGTATTTCAGTAAGAGAGTATAGGCCATTTTAATTTGGGGGATGCCCTGAAATGGTTGGAAGCAGGACATCTGTGTACATAGAAAAGTGAGTACAAGCAGACTGGCCCATCCAAATCATTGTAGGGTTTGGGGGCAGGGTTAGGCTAATGCTTAAAGCACAGATGGCATCATAACTAAACACAAAACATCTTCACTTCCTAAGAAAAGTTTTTGAGCATGGAAATGGTATAATAAAATAGATATTTTTGCATTTTGATCTAATGAAAGCTATAGAACTAGAAGGAAGAAACTTAGTGGCAAGAGACAGCAATCCTGAACTTCCTGCTTGGCTCTTTGGAAATATTCAGCCATGGTGTCCAGAAGAAGATCCCATTTTTGCATATTAATTATAGTCTCTAAGAATTAAGATTAAGAGTGCAGATCACTGTTCTCAAGCTCAGAACAAACTATGGATGGAGTGGAATTTTACCAACCCGACTTTTCCTCTGTGAGAGAATAAATATTATTTCAATTTATGCCATTATTTTTGTCTGAAAAGACAGATAAATTCAGCCTCAAACATCCATTCATGCAAATCCCTTCAAGAAGAGCCATGAAGTTCTTGTCTACAATTTTTCAACAAGATTAGGCTTGAGTAATTCATATTTGAAAGCAATCGATCTATGTGAGCACTGTACATGTATTGGATTTTCAATTAATTTGGAGAAGATGGATTGATCTGCTGAATTGCAAATGGTCAGTGCTGATTGAGTCGGGTATATGTGATGTCATCCACCACTTTGTTCTCTTGGTCTTAAAATGATGTCTCACTAATGTGTGCTTTCCTCTCTTCAACTAGCCAAGGTCAGTGTGCACACATTTCTGAAGTCACTTCTAAGCCTTTAAGTTTTTCCAGTGAATAATAACACTGTTTGATACTAAGTTAGACAAGAACTTGGCATGTTGTGAGTGCAAAGCAAGAAGCCAATGTCTGTGGGGAAATCAGCAGCAAATGAAAGTGTTACAGTTAAATGATTTCCAATCCCATACACGAGTACTACATCACAGGTACCTCATGTGACAAGTCTGTTATAAACCTAAAAGTACACTAGAGAGAATCTCCATGAAACCAACCTGTACTCTGATTTTTAAAATCCTGTATGTTTATTCTTTGAGATCAGAAATTACTCTGAATTTTATATGAGAGATCTTTTGAAATAAAACTAAATGCCTACATCTCTTTTTTATTAATCCTAGATGAATCATTATGATCACTACCCAGATGGCTCTCATTTAGTAAAAGGCCACCTTGTGCCAGTGATCTGGCTTAGTATAAAAAGTCAAGGAGGGGATGTTTGTATCCATTCTCAGCCACAAAAATGAGTAAATTAGGGTAAGTTAGGGTCAGAGGGAAGAAATGCAATTTTTCCTTTCATGTCTTCACTACAGACATCATTTCAGTTGCAGCTCTAATAAATGTTTGACTTGTTTTCACTCGATTTTGCAATCTATTTGAAAGAAGTTGGTTTTGAGCTCCATCATAACTATTGCCATCATACTCACATACAAAAGCTGCCATTTTCAACATTACACATGGGTCCTTACCCCAACCAGCCATGATCTGCAAATCCACGAGTCTAGTTCCAGACCTGTGACCCCCCTTGCCTAGTCTAGCTCTAGACTCCTGATTTTGGAGCCACCCCTCCCTTGTTCAATTAAACAGCTCATCTCCTACTTGGCCTAATCCAGGCTATGCACTTCTACTGGCCCAGATTAAAGAAGGCCAGATTAGCACATCAGACACACAACCAAAGAAAGAAGTCCAAATCAAACCTATTAGTGCTATAGAATTGTTCTCTAGTGCTATTTATATAAACTCCAGGAAACAGAATTTACAAGAACAATCATAGATTTTATCAAAGAATTCAAGGAATTTAGAGAAGACACAAACAAACACATCACTGAACTCTAAAAAGATAACAAAGCAATTCAGATAGAAAATAACACTGAAGGAATTACTATTCCATGCTTCAAGATAGTTTATAGAGCCACAGTAATAAAATAATAAAGCTATTTTTTTCTAGCAAAGATACCCAACATGACAATTTACAACTTTAAGCATCTGATATTGTCAAAGAGGCAAGAAACATGCACCAGAAGAAAAGATGGTAGCATCAACATGGTGATGAGAAAGGCATTGTCCACATACAGAAGGATGAAGTTAGACCCATAGCAAGCACTCAGCATAGAAATTAGATCCAAATGGAATCAAAGACTTCAATTTGAATCTCAAAACGCTAAAATCATGGTGCCCTACAAGGTATAGGAGTAGGAAAAGAGTTTCTAAATAAGTTTACATTTGCCAAAGAATTAATGCCAACATTTAATAAGTGGGACCTCATAAAAATTAAAGCTCTGTACAGCTAAGGAAGCAACAGAGTGAAGAAGAGACCCACTGGATGGGAGTCTTTGCCAGTTATAACCTGAGAAAGGATTAATATCCAGAACACACAGAGTTCAAAAAGGCAATGACTCGGGGGGAAAAATGACTCAGTTAAAAAAAAAAATAATAAACTGAGGATTTAAATGGAGCGTTCTTAATAGAAGAAATCAAAAGGTGTCGAAGGAATAACTCAAAATTTGTCATCATCTTTAGTAATTAGGGGAGTGCTAATTAAAACAATTCTAAGATTTCATCTCACCCCAGTTAATATGGCTAGGCTAAGGTCAACAAAATGATTAGCAACCAAGATTGGTGAGTTCCTTCACTGTTGGTAGAAATGCAAATCAGTGGAGCCACCCTGGAAATCGTTATGGAGAATCTTCAAAAAGCTAAAACTAAATCTACCATGGAACCCAGCTATACCACTCCTGGGCTTATGTCTAAAGGAGTTCACATCCTACTCCTTAAACACTTGCTCAGCAGTGTTTTTAGCTACACATTTCCCAATAGCTAGGGAACAGAAACAACCTAGAAGTCCTTTAACAGACGAATGGAGAATGAAAAAGTGATACATATATACAATGGAATAGTATTCCGTTATAAAGAAAGTGTTCAGTTTAAAAGAAAAGTATTCAGTTACAATGAAATTTGCAGGTAAATGGATGGACCTAGAAAAGACAATATCAAGTGGGGTCACCCAGACCCACAAAGACAAATGTCATTGTTTTCTCTCCTCTGTGGTTCCTAACTTCAAATCCTCACATCTGAGTATAAAATATGGAGTAACCACTGAAACCAGGAAAGTACAAATAGGTCATGGGGAGGCTCTTGGGAGGGGACTAGCATGATACAGATGATAAAAAGCAGGAAATGAAATAACTGGGAGATGGCTTCAACTGGGGAGGGGGAGTGGTCATAGAGAAGCAGAAGGAGGATGGAGAATAAAAAACACTAAGGATGTTTGATAAAACCATAAAGCCTCAAAGAATTATATTATTTTCTATTTACCTAAAATTATACCAAAGTGTGTGTGTGTGTGTATGTGTGTGTGTGTGTGTGAATATATAAAATCAAAGAGAAAGAGTCTCTCAGCTTGACAGTGAGGAAGGACATGGCAGGAGAAGTCATTCAAGGGCGGGTAGCTGAGAGAAGCTAGAGTGAGAAAAGGCAAAAGGAAAAGTGGTTGGTTATATTTCAATTTAAAACTTTACACAGAAATAAAATATGGACTTATTCTGAACCACAGCAACCAATGTTGCAGCAGCAAATAAAAGTTTTAAATGCAAGTGATTTGGAATGACAGCTTAAGTTACTTTGGAAGGTGGCTGTGGATGCAGGGTATGTAGTAAGCAGAAAATAGCTTGGCTTCAGGAAGCTCGAGAATTAGTTATGAAAGATTTAGTGAGTGAAAAGCATTCTGGAATTCAGTCCTCTCAAATATTCGTCTTTATTTCTACTTATTAAGAAGCCATGTCCACCAGGGAGCGATATAGAGAACAGGAAATGAGGTCATCCTGCTCCTTTTCATTGATGTGGTCCTATTGCATACTCCCATCTGAACGTTCAGCGCTTCGTAGGAATATCCCATAATACTGAACTTGCAAATTTAATCTACACAAAGAACCACTTTGAAAGGGAAGTTTTACTTTATTGTTTACAAAATATTAAGTAGGTCCTTAGTATCTTCTTTTTACACAGTACAGGACCTACCTTAGTCCATGGTATCATGCTGCCCACACCCTTAGACTGAGTCTTCCCACTTCAATTAACTAAAACAATATAACCCTTGACAATCATGTCTGGAGACTTGTTTCTATGGTGATTCTATATCTTGCTACCATGCTATGTGTCTAACCACTGAGCCTATATGGAGTTTCAAAGCAGTGGTTCTTACCTGGGGACACTTCAGGCAATATCTGGAGACATTTTAAGCTTGACCTGTCCTTTGTGACACCTCAGGAAAGTCTCTACCAATCTTGCATGTCCTATGTCCATCTGTAAGCCCTTCCAGAGATTGACCATTTAACTAATGATATCCTCACCCCAGACCTGAACCTGAACCAAATGCTCATATAATCCCTTCTACTATTAACTTACTAAAACTACTTAGCCTATTTGAGGTCATGGTGTAACTCTAAATCTGGCCAAGTCTGCAATTATTACTTAATGTAAATCCTTCCAGCTTATTCAAAAAATAAAATGGAAAGAGGAGTTAAAGCAAATCCAGGAGAAACAGAGGGCCTCTCAACCTCCACTTGGCCATTGTTTGTAAATATCATGCTGTCTACAACCTGAGAAGATAGTCAAATACATGAATGCTTTCCTCTCATTAATTAGCACACTAATATAGCTGCAGAAAACAATAAAGCAGTGAGCGATAAAGTTAGGGGAGTATGCCAATAAGTTATCTGGAATGATTTGCTTTGGGTGCTATTGGTTATGCAAATCAAGGTTAGTAGGTTTTATTTGTCAAATTAAACAACATTAAGATAAACTCAGTAAGGTGGTATGCCAAATGTTTTGGAACATGAAGCGACTCAAGCATCTGAGGTCAATGTTGCTGACATTTTCACAATTTCTCCAACCTGTTTGCTCATGTTTTGCCTTTTGACTTAAATTGACAAAGGAGCCTGGTACAGTAACAGGATTGAGGCAAGAGATGGATGGTCAGAATGATGTAAAGGAGTTATAAATGGAAATGTCTCCCATTTAAGAGAGATAGTAAACCTCTTCTAAGAACCAGAATACGACAGCTCCAAAAGTAAACTTGCCATTGCCAACCCTACTTTCCAAGTGTTTTTCCTTTTCCTACAGAGACAAGATCGTCAGGGCGTCAAGCACCTGACTGAGCTCTGCGGACTGCACTGTGAATTCCAGGCCTGTGTGTGCCGTTCTAACCATCTGTTTCCAATTTAACATGCTCTTTCTCTCCAGATAGCTTTACAAATAGCTAAGCACACTTTATGTGGTGACCCAACCAGGAAGGATGTGTCAGACTGCTTAGCTGCAGTACTGCTTTCAAAACACTGTCTGCACAGGCAAATCATGGCCAGCGGCTCATCCCAACCAGGCATTCCCATGCAGTGAGAGCACACTGAATCTGAATGGGCTGTTTCACTCTAAACATTTACAAGGTCTACAGGTAAAATCTAAGCAACTTCATGAATATGGAATTTTTATGGAAATGAATATTAAATTTGGAATGTAGAAGAATGAAGAAGCAACAGATGTAAACGAGCAAGAAGGGGAAAGAAGGGAGACAGATGGGTGACGCCCTTGTGAAAAATAAAAATGAATTGCAGCACAATTGCCCTCTTGGTAGAAAGAGAAGTGCTGTGGTCAGAGGGAGAATCGGGTGCTCAGCTTTGTTTTTTCCTAGCCCCCATTATTCCAGCTCCTTGCTACAGTCTTGCTGACTCAGAGACATTAGAACCCCAACGGATCTTATTTGTCATGGAACAAACTGTGAACTGCACAACAGAAAATAGACCCAACCATGAAATCACATCGGATCTGAACTGTTTGTGCTTAGGGAAAAAAATGGAGAGAGGGAGGAAGGAAAGGCGGGAGGAGAGAGAGATGGAGGGATGAAACTTGAAAAGCTCTCAAGATGTTCACAGGAAAAGGCAACCGTAAGGGAAGCTGGTGCATAGAGTACTGATTCCCTATGAAAACTTCAAGAACACTGCAGAAAGTTCCATTGTATAAGTAAATCAGCATTGAACCATCCAACTAGAATTAAATCTGTATTAAATTTCATGAATTCTAAAAGATCCACGTAGATCAAGGTGTGCAAACACACATGTGCCACTGTTGTAAAGTCAGACTCTACAAACTCCACAGACTCTCTATGTTACTTAAGATAAAGAGTCTTTACTACTGTAAAACCCTACAATGCCATTTAGACTGAAAAAAAAAATCATAATTTGTAGCTATAATCTGAGTTCTCAAAAATATCCCATCTATGTAAAAGTTCCTTGGAGACCAAAGTTTAAAAAAATAAATAAAAAAGATTGAAAGAAGAAGAAAAATACAAAGGAAATTAACTTCAAGACTTATTTGTGGTTTGTCCCCCAAATATTGTCCATTAGTGTGAAAAGAGAACTCACAAACTATTTGTAAAAAGAATGAAAGGAATGGGAAGGGGAAGAGTGGATTTTGTCATTTCAGTTTGTCTAAGACCAAAGGATGTGATGTTATTAGTTTAAATGGCAACTCAAGCAAAGGGATTATTTACATAATTGGTATTTCCAGGTCATCCAATAAGGTCTATGTAAACATCAATCTGACTGAAATCAATGTATTCATAAAATGAGCCTAAGTAATCTCTTATACCCTAGCTACCTCTGATAGAAAACACTCTTGGTAGATGGTGGAAGTAATTATATATACTTTGTCATAATTCTACACTTGTACATAGTTGGCTGGTTCGTTCAGACATTAAGGCACTGAGTCACTTCCAAACCCAAAAGTGTAAGCAGATCCCTAAGTAAGGCACATCAGCTTGGGTGATGGGTTAAATTTGCACATGTGAGTAATTAGAGTGTAATTTAATGCAGTATCCCCTGAGCAAATCTCTGTCTTCTACTTCCAACAGATGAAAGGAAGACATATTGGGTCTGGAAAACTTTTATTTTATTTACAAATACACTTTGCAGTAAAGTGTGATCAGCCAAAGATGCAAAAGATAGAAAGAACTATGGACTCTGAATAGAGCAGGAATGTGCCACTGCAGTTAATTCTCAGCAAGCAGATTAGGACAAACATAATTGTCTTCATCAAGACATACTTTAAGATGTAGCATCAGGAATGCATTACAAGTTCAAATGGCCATCTTTAAAAATAGATATTACTTAAAAACACTTGAAGTATAATTCCTATATAATTATACTCAAAATAAATATTTAGAAAATCAGTATAAAAATCCTAGTTATAGCCCTTGAATTCAATGTTAAATGTGTGTATATATTTATTCTAAAATAAATACTTTAAAAGCCACTTTACAGTTGATTCCATGAATTCAGCTTAGAGGCATAAAAATTGATTAAAAAATTAGAGAACACAGGAAGAGAAAGAGCTGGAAGTCATGATATTTTAACAGTAGGTTCTGATGTAGGAAACAGGAAGTCCTGAGTGCACATAGTCATGAGTGACTGTCCATTGCTCTCATGGATACAGTCATGACAAGGAGCAAGGTCTCATACCAGTAGGAAATTGGCCAAGCCTTTTGTCCTATGGGTCAAGTTTGACATTGTCAAAGCCTCTTTCTTAAATCCAAGTGAGTGTTTATTCAGGACTGATCAATGTGTGCAAAAATGATCAACTGTGACTCTGTCCTCTCAAGATCACTCACCTACAGAGACTTCTTACCAAGACTGGCTAGCCTCATCCCCACAGTGATGGTCATAACCTTCTGAAACTTTAGGCCCTCAGTAAACACTGATAAGTTGTCTTGGTCATGAAGTTTTATCACAGCAATAGAAAAGCAAATCAAATGGCAAACTGTACCTAAGTATGCAATAGTGACACTTATATCTCAGGGCTAGCCAATAGCTACCTTATTGAACTTAAGGTTCACTCAATAGGAGGGAATTCGTTGCTGCTTCTATAAACCTAGTCAACTATCCATAGCTAAAGAGGTCTTGGACCTCAGAGAAGATTCTAGTACTGCTACATTCCTAAACCTATATAATCCCTTACTATACTCTAAATATCTCTTCATACATCTACAGATAATTGTAGCCCTTATCTCTCATCAAAGAAGCTTCATGTTGTCAAAGATAGAGCCTAGCATAGAAGTCCACACTGGTCAAAATGCAGAAAACTGGCTGAGGGGTACCCATCATCAATTGCTACATCTTCAATACAACCCCTCCACCTAAGGCTCAGAAAATATCATGGAAGAAGAGGCAGAAATATTATAACAAGACCAAGAAGTCAACTATGGGAAGGTATCTTCTCTAATGAAAGGGGGCTACACCCATGAAATTTTAACAATGTGGTCACCTACATAAAACCTGCACAATGACATCACCAGTTGACAACCATAATGGCTGTTGAAAATCTCGCAAAGTTCTACCCCTAAATAAAAAGTTACAGACATTTAATGGTTACTTAAAGAAAGAGAGTAAGTCTTCTCTGGGGACAAGCTTCCGATTGGTTATCTAATTCCAAACAGTCATTCCTAAGCTCATCTACATAGGAGCATTAAATGGGCATAAGCTCATCTACATAGGAGCATATATGGACAGAGCAGGGAATATTTATATATACATACAGCCTTGGTTTGCTTTCTATTGCTGGGACAAAACAATGCAACCAAAAGTGACTTAGGGAAGTAAGAGTTTACTTGACTTACACTTCCACATCACAGTCCATTACTGGGCAGGAGCTAAAGCAGAAATTGAAGCAGAAAACCTGGGAGAATACTGATTACTGTCTTGCTCCTTATGGCTTTCTCCATCTGCTTTCTTTAAAGAACACCTTCCAAGTGGTAACATTTCCCCCAATGAGGTGGGATCTCCCTTGTAAATCAAGAAAATGCCATACAGACATACAGACAGGCAATGTGACAATATGACGGAGGTAGCTCCTCAATCGAGGTGTCTCTTCCCTGATAACTGTAGCTGTGACAAATTGACAACAAAGTAACAAGGACATACATCTCTGTCTCTGTCTCTCTGTCTCTCTGTGTGTGTGTGTGTGTGCGTGTGTGTGTGTGTGTGTGTGTGTTTGTGTTTGTGTAACAACAATCAAAAAAGATATCATGAAGTTAAACAATAAGTGAAAATCTGGATGGTAAAGTGTGGGGCGGGTTGGTATAAACACTGTACTAATGTACAGAAGTCTCAAAAATCAATAATAAAATGAATGTTTTTTTAAAAGATATACTCCATGTTTGGAGCTTCACCAAAAGAAAGGGCTCTGTAATTATCAAATAATAGGGACTCATTATATGTTTCTGCTTGAAAACTCATAATTTAATCAGATCTTGCCAATAACAAAGACAGTTCCTCAGAAAGCATGGCATATTAACATTTATTAGAAATATGGCTCTATTTTAATGTTCTTGTTTATGTAGTGAGGCAAATGCTTGGGATCAAATTCAGGCTCTCTCATGTACTAGGCAAGCACTTTAACTCTGAGCTATTTAACACAGCTGTCCCAGGAAGTTTGAAATCCAGAATTGCTGCATGGTGTGTCTAGCAGTGGTTATACCATTAAACACAAAGACAAAAGGATCTGAAATTTCAGATGCACACACCTCCCTTCAATTCTCCTACTGTTCATAATGACTGGCTGTGTTTACAGTAGGTCAACAAATGATAGCACAACTGTATCCATTGTAGCTGGAAGCAAGACCTAGAAGCAGATGCCAAGTATTTGTCTCCTCAATCCAAACTCATTTCCTTTCATAGAAAACTTACTGGAGCCTCTTTCTACCTGCAGCAAGAATTTGGGATTCTTTAGAACCCAGAAATATTGTAAGAATGTGCTTTTGTTTTAATCCCAGGTGTGGGATATGGGACTGCTTCTGATTGTCCACTGCAGCTGACTATGATTTGCCTTGTCCTCTAGCAGGGGTGTGATTTTGCCAGCTGCAGATAATTTCTACAATTGTGTGCAGTTTGGAATTCTGGGGACTCTTCAGAGGGCATACAAATGTTAGGGCCCCGAGAGGTGAGGTGGGTTGTTAATTGGTTGCTGTTGATCATGGTTAAAGTAGTCATAGGCAAAGAAGGAGGAGGAGGAGGAGGAGGAGGAGGAGGAGGAGGAGGAGGAGGAGGAGGAGGAAAGAGAGGAGGAAGAATTTAGATACCCTGAAGGTGATCACCCTTACCCCAGGGAACTTGATGCCTCTAATCAGCAGGAAATCGTCTAATGCTATAGTCACACTTTTCCCTCTATCCTTCTCTCTCTCTCACTGGGGTTAGGGGGTTGAAAGGGTGGAAGAAGAAGGGTGAAGGGTGAAGAAAGGTGGAAGAAAAAAGAACCCACAAACCACCAAAAGTCTGGCCACAAGTCCTGTAATCTTGTCATGGATTCTTCTTTTGGTGCTTACATTTAAATTTTGTCTGATTCGCTTTTCCTATAAAAATATTTATTCTATCTAATATTTGAGGATTTCATCCATGTACATGATGTATTATGGTCATATCCACCTCCTCCCCTGTTTTCTCCCTCTAACTTCTCAGAGTCCCCTCAACATAATACCATCGCAATCTCTCTCTCTCTCTCTCTCTCTCTCTCTCTCTCTCTCTCTCTCTCCCCCTCTTCTTCCATCCCTCTCTCCTCCCCTTCCTCCCTTCCTTCTTTCCTTTTCTCTTTCTGGTATTTATCACATCTAGTTAGTGCTGCCCATTTGCACATGGGTGTAGGGCTGCTCACTGGAGCATGGACAACTTATAAGTGGTAACAACACCAAAGAAAAATTACTCTAAATAACAAAAGAGCCAGGCAGTGGTGGTGCACGCCTTTAATCCCAGTACTTGGGAGGCAGAGGCAGGTGGATTTCTGAGTTGGAGGCCAGCCTGGTCTACAGAGTGAGTTCCAGGACAGCCAGGGCTACACAGAGAAACCCTGTCTCAAAAAAAAAAAAAAAAGAAAAGAAAAGAAAAGAAAAAGAAAAAAGAAAAAGAAAAAGAAAAAAAAAGAAAGAAAGATTACTCTCTGCCCCAGTGACTACCAAATGCAATAGCACCTCAGGTAGGGGTAGGACCTTCATTCTCATGCTGTAATTTTGACTGATTTAATCTTGTGCTGGTAACCACAGCTGCTATGAGTCAGTCATTGAGTGTAACAGCCATGTCATGTCCCGAAGACAGCATTTCACGTAATTCCTCCCCATTCTCCAGCTCTTACATTCATTTTCATTTATCCATTTGCTTTTATTTAATGTGTATTGCGAGTGTTTTGCTTTTACATGCCTATATGCTCTACATGTGTGCTATGAGCCTGAGGAGTCAGAAGAAGCTGTTAGAGTTTAGGCAACTGGAATCAGAGATGGTGATGAGTTTCCATGTGGGTGCTGGGAAACAAATCTGGGCTTAGCAAGTGCTCTTAACCATTGAGACCCCTCTCTAGCCCCAGTTCTTTGCACCCCATCCCCTATAACAATACCATGGACCTTGGGTGGGAGGCTGATACAGATATCCCGTTTAAAGCTAAATAGTCCTTGTCATTCATTCTCCTCATGTTGGCCAGTTATGAATCTCTGCATTAACTGCTGCATTAACATTTAATAATGTTAAATAAATAAATAAATAAATAGTCTAGATAAATACTTATAAAGTAGAAAGATAAAGGGCAGTTTTACAACATGACTCTTTATCAAAATAAAAATAGTTCTGCCTAGGGCCTATGACCTCCCTAGCTGTGGGCTTATAGTACCAGGTTTGCAATGTAGGCTGGCTCCTGTAGATAGAGCAGGCCTGAAATCTGATGAGAAAGCAACTGGCTAGCCACAACAGTTGTGCCACCATTGCACCAATGCAGTGAGAATATTGTGTAAACAGATATCAGTTTGCATTGTTTAGGAAGTAGTGACCAAAAGTACCTTGTGTGTATTCATACAGATGCATTTCTTTTTCTTTTATTATTCTTTGATCTTCTTTTACAGTCCAGTCATTATCCCCCTCCTAGTTTACCCTCTGACAGTTCCTTACCCCATTCCTCCCCAGTCGGCTTCAAAATGATGTCCCCAGCCCCACCCCTGCCCTGCCAGACCTCCCCACTCCCTGGGGCCTCAAGTCTCTCAAGGGTTAGATGCATCTTCTCTCACTGAGGCCAGACCCAGAAGTCCTCTGCTGTCTATGTGTTGGGGGCCTCATATCAGCTGGTGTGTGCTGCATGGTTGGTGGCTCAGTGTCTGAGAGATCTCAGGGGTCTGGGTTAGTTGAGACTGCTGGTCTTCCTATGGGGTCGCCCTCCTCCTCAACTTCTTTCAGCCTGTCCCTAATTCAAACACAGAAGCAGTTCTTTAAACGTTTTTTAATTTGGAGTTAGTTGGATGTGTGCTGTCAGAGCCCATGGATACAGAAAACTTACAGTTCTCATTTTTCTCTGATTTGTATAGAAGTGGAAATGATAACATGGCACCAATCTGGCCAATGAAATTCAAGGAAAATATCACTGGGATGGAAAACAATGACTACTAAAATAGGCTTGTTCCAGTTAAATGGTTACATGTACCTGCTACTGTCTCCCTCTCTTTCTGTTTTGAGAGAAGGAATGAATCCTGACTGATGAATCCTCAGTGCCATGGAGTTGAGAAGCCCACATGCAAAGGCAGTATCCAACACCTGAGCCATTGCTGATGTCACCAAGCTGAGGGACCAGAACAGAACTGCTTCCCTCCAGATATCTTCCTATGTGACAAACCTCGGCTTCCTCTGTTAGCTGGATGGCTCGACACTGAACAACATCACAGAAGCCTGTAAATCAGGAAATTCAAGTGAAAACCCAAACTGAAACATTTGCTGGAGGCTTCTCGAGCCCCAGACATGTGCTTCCCTAACCTTCTTGTCCCCATTAACACTTTGTACCTATTCACAGATATCAGCAATCTCCTTTCTAAAATTATTGTGAGATTCTCTGTCGTTTCGTTTAGCTCTCAACTGATCTTGCCCTCAAACCACAGTATTTGTTCTGTGAAAAAAAAATAATTTAAAAATAAATCATATGATAGCGACAGAAAAAACGAAAGACATGAAGACTGCTTAGTAACATTACCACAGACTTGGAGGACATAGATAAAAATGCATTTGACAAAAGATGTAGAGAAAAAGCTAACATAGTAGCTTGCTCCTGTGTGTATTGAGATGGAGCTCTACTTTAAACATCTCCATGTCCCAAGCAGAGACCGGAAACTTTGCTGATGCTGGCACACTGAGGAGCTGATGAGTTCTTACGTCAAGGAAGTAGAAATGCACTAAAGTCAATCTCAGGCAGAGAAAAAATACTAAGCTGAAAATGTTCCTCAGGATTAAGAGACTGGAAAACCTAGAAGATGGATTATAGCTTCTGAGGACAAAGAGGATCCCAAACTGCAGATAAATTTATTCTTTAATTCCCCACGATCCCAGCAAGGATTCTGAAAATACCCCAAATGCTTCCTTCAAGATAGATAGACGTTAGTATTCTGCAAGTGGGGAAATTAAAATGAGACAAAGAAAAACAAAAATGAAAGGGAGACTTTCCAAAATGTTGGCCAGAAAATGGGGGCTTTATAAAACTAAATCCAAAAGACATGAAATATATGTGTTTGCTCTAGTTCGTTTCTCTTTATCTGTGATAAAGCACTGACCAAACTAGCTTAGAGAGGAAAGGGTTCATTTGGCTTATACTTCCATGTCACACTTCATCATCAAGAAAAGCCAGAGCAGGAGACTGAAGCAGAAACTGAACTAAAGAAGAAGAAGGGATATTACTGAGTCTCAGACTGAACTTTATGGCTTGCTCAGCTTGCGTTTTTACACTATCAGGGATCAGATGCCCAGGGGTAACACTGCCCACAGTGGGCTGGGATGTCCTACATCAATCCTTAATCAGGAAAATTCCTCACAGACTTTTCCACACATGGACCTACCAATCTAGTGGTGGCAATTCTTCAGCTGAGGCTTCTGTTCTGGAGTGACTCTGGTTTCTATTCAGTCAACAAAAACTCTAACTACCACAGTCCTCCAGGAAACAAAAAAAGGCTAAAATTACCACAGAAACTATTATTAGATCTCAGAGGAGACCTTTTAACTAAGTGTGATAAACAGGAAGTGCTGTCTTCTGCCATACAGTACTGCTGTAACTCAAAGAGAGGCACAATCACAATGCTCCTGAAACAGCTGCCAGGTGACAGGAAGGAATACCTCTTGCTTTTGTGCCAAAGTAAGCAAGGCATAAACCTGGCCCCCTCTGCTCACTGCCTGCCTCTAAGTGCCCCTAAGGCTCACTCATTGTACCCTCTCCCTGAGAAAACCTAAAAAAATCACCAACAAACTTCAGTCACCAAAAAAAAAAAAAAAATCACATTCTTAGTTAACTTTGTTCTTTGTCTATCTTGTTGAGATGTAGCAAATGAAGTAAAGATGCTTGTGAGCTCATTAAGTTTCTCTGGGAAAAAACACTAACATGTATATACCAGTCATTCTTCTAACCAGTTAGCCCACACAATCACCTTGTAAATTACATCCTAGATATCTCACAGGAACAAGGGTTCTCTCTATTTGAGAACTAGGAATCAGGCTTGAGAGCTTCCATACCTTGCTGTAGGATTGCTGAGTTCACTAAGGCCCCATTACCTATGCTGTGAGCCACACTGTATTCATTCTGAAGCCACTCCTCCAATGGTAGCTCCATCTTTATGGTCATTCCAACCATTGCAGAAGCAAACAAATGAAACAACAAAACAGAATACCACTGAAGACAGAACAAATTGCATATGACAATGTGCCATCTGTCATTCTATAAATAGCTGTAGGAAATTATTCTTGATCCTACAAGAGGTTTTGTAAGAAATGTGGAGATTTTCTTGTACTGGTTTGCCCTGAAATGGTCATATTTTATTAACACCCTTAACATCTTGGATGAAGCCACTGTTAGTGGAATTAGCTCTTGGGTCAGCCTTTGTATACTGGATATCTTCTGCCAGCCTGCATTCCTAAAGCAGGGCACCCTCACCAGCTAAATAAAGGATTCAGTGGGCAGAAATCAAGATGTCAAGAGGACTGTGAGGGACAATCCATTTCCTGCAGCTATATCGTGACAGATGCTTGGCTCCCAGTTCCTGGTACCGTGGATCATAGGAAGGGCAGAAGTGGTAGAAGGTGAATAATAGGAGAGCATTGAGGAGACAATGGGACTTGGTCTCTTTGTCCACTTACTCTTAGATTCCTAGGCATTGTTAGGTGAACAGAACTTCTGCCATGGGTTTCTATCGTATGAATTGTGTGCCAAATGCCCTGAACCAACCATGAAATAAAGCCTTTGAAACTGTAAACCAAGATGAACTTTCCCGCCCAGTAAGGAGATCAGCCAGTCATTTCCAGTAGTTTCACAAGCCACTTTCCATCAGTGAGTTGGAATATACAATAACCACTGATACACTTTCCAGTTTTAAGTATATTTGGTTATGTAAAGGCATATTTAACAATAGCTCTCCTTACTACTTAATTGTCACTTTCTATTTACTGGGAGATTCTATGCAGCTTTCAGTATCTCACCCATTTTAAGAAAAAGCACATCATGTCTTTATTACCATGATGCCATAGGGCTTTTACCCCAGCCATAAGCCCCATGCAGTATGACAAAGATAACCTTAAAAGAAACTGAGAGATTAGAGCTCTTGGTGAACTTGACCTCAAGCAAGTCCTTGCCCTTCAACCAAGAAGGCAAATCTCTCACATTGCACCTATATTAGTGGTAGTGTCTACCTAGAATCACCTGGCAGAAGGAGGGTAAGGATGGAAGACTTTGCAAGAGTTCTCAAAGCTTCTACCTAAAGAGACTATGAACCATGTCTTCTCTCTTTGGTAAAATCCAGCCTGAGAGCAAGCAAGTCCAATGTCCACTAAGCAGAGATGCAGAATCCTTGTAATGAAAACACAACACAGAGCTGATGAGTTGGCTCAGTGGGTAAAGCAGCTGCTGAGCAACGTGAGGAACTAAGGACCCAGAATCCATGTAAAGTCGGATCCAGTGGTGCACATATGTAATGCCACCATTCCTATGAGGAGGTGGGAAACAGAGACAAGAGAAACCCAAAGCCTGCCGACAGCTAGCCTGGTGTACACTATAGTGAAGAACAAGAGACCCTGTCTCAAATAAAATGAAAGGAAATAATTGACACCTGAGACAGTCCCTTGAATTCCACATACACATTGTGACATGCACACACACACACATGTACACACACATACTCATACACAGAAATATGCACACTTATATATACACACATGCACACACACAAAGATACTTCTTTAAGACAGAACTGCTTTTGGAACACAAACTTGCTTCATCTTCCTATTCCTCTGTCTTACTGCAAATGTTCTCATTCAGTGTAGCTATGCACGGATCTCTATAGCTTCAGATTCACCCTGTGTCTGTCCTTTGTCACAATGTGCTACTTCTCTCTTCCTCCCTGCCTCAGTGCTTGCCAGGTGCACATCTGCTAAACGAATGTCCAAAGTCAGGTCTGGGGATTTTCTCCACAGACAGTTCTAACAGCCCCAGTGTCCAGGGATCTACCTCTCTGGCATTAGTTTACATAGATATTTCCTGAATTTACTGAGTGACTTGAGTCTGACTCTAAGACGTGAATTCCATACTCAACAGCAGCTCTCCTGAAGGAGGGAGGGGTCTCTACTCTAAGAAATGTGCTCTAGTTACATAAGAAATTAACTATGAAGATGATGCTTTAGGAGCACGGTTTCTGCTGTGTTTTAATTTCTTACACCTGCTCATCCCACATCTTTATTACACATGTAAAAGAGATGGCCAGGCTATGACCTATGCTATTTTTATGTAAAAAGAATAAACGTATTCTGTACTGCTGAAAGTTCTGTCACTTTTAAGACTTGCTTTAAGATCTCCGTGGCTTTGTGCAGAGCTGTATAATCTCTATTTTAAAAAAATGTTTACAGCATTACCTGATTTGTTTATGGTGTTCATGTAAAACTGTTTTAAATAATGTAGTAAACGTGTCATTTCTCAGATCTAAGAGGACTTAACTCACTGTTCTGAAAGGGTTCCCATGATGGCCATATACTGTGCATTTCTTGATACCAATTAGATATTTAGACATTTTCCTTAGAAAGTAAGGTATCAATTACAAGATATTTCTTCTGATGTTTAAGTCTGTGTATCTCATCCCTATTAAAAATTCACTCTCAGGTACCCCTTAGGCATCCTGCATGTCCAATTATGTCAATCATTTTCGAAGCACTTTACACCTTCACTCTTACATACCAAATGCTCACCCCACATTAGTCCCTCAAGTTCTCTGGATTAAAACTTGAGAAATAAGTTGACTCTGACCCCCATCAACTCAGTTACCAAAATCTCTGACCCACGTACTTTTCAAAGCTACCAGTTCCTGCCATTTCTACCAACTGTGTCCTGGATTTGATCTCATTCCATTTTTGAGCAGCCTCTTCACTGGGTTTGTTCATGCTGTGGTCTTTATGAAACGCAAATCCCTTTATGGACTTTACCTAGTGACTTCAGCCATTCCAATATCTACCATTTACCAAGTCTAGACTAAAATCATTTGATGAACATCTCATGTAACAGTTAGCTTCTCATGACTAGCCTGCAGGGGACCCCTTTAAAACTAGATATAAGACCAAGTATGCACAGACAGCTAGCATAATCAGCCCAAAGTCACAGAACTAGTAACAAGACTTAAACTCAGAGAGTCTGCCTCCAGGGCTGACCTTCTTAATCTCTACTTACATTGTTGTTGTTGTTAATATTTTTCTCTTTGTATTTAGTGCATAGAACTGATTATTACCTTTCAATCCACATACCTGAGGTCACTTGATCTTTGACAAAGGTGCTAAAACCATCCAGTGGGGAAAAGACAACATTTTTAACAAACGGTACTGGTTCAGCTGGCAGTCAGCATGTAGAAGAATGCAAATCGGCCCATTCTTATCTCCTTGTACAAAGCTCAAGTCCAAGTGGATCAAGGACCTCCACATAAAACCAGATACACTGAATCTAATAGAAGAGAAAGTGGTGAAGAACCTCAAACACATGGGCACAGGAGGAAAGTTCCTAAGCAGAACACCAATGGCTTGTGCTCTAAGATCAAGGATTGACAAATGGGACCTCAGTTCAGGGTAAACTGCAAAGGCATACAAGGTGTTTTGAAATCCATCTATCTCTCCTGCCTCTCTCTACTTCTTGATTGGTCTCAGTTTTATCCAAATATTTATATCTGCTATGTAGTGGTGAATTAGGTAACTGCTTTGGCACGTTTTGCACCCACCCAAGAGCTCTCTGGATTCAGAAATGAAACACACACACACACACACACACACACACACACACACACAACCAGCTATTTTTCTTATGCCTTGACTAGCTCAATGGCTGAGCACTTCTAAACCTCCCCGAAGCCAGCACATTCTCCTCTCTGACATTCCTGACTTAACACCTCTTAACTCTATATTTTACCTTGTTGCTCTGGCTCCTTCGGGCACCCCCTTATCTTTGCTGCCTAAGATGCTTCTGGGCAGCGCTTTTGGGGGTCGCTTTCCTTCTTGTACTTACATTTCAGCCGTTACTCCCTCCTGTTCCTTCCCAGTTGTGACCCTCCCCGTTCCCCTCTTCTCACGGAGGGAGATCCTTTCTTCCTCCCTTTGTTTCTTCTCCCAGGAACCTAGAAGTGTCACCTCTCTCTTTCTTCCCAGCCATTGGCCATTGGCTCTTTATTGATCAATCAAAAACCAATTGGGCACAGGGACCTTCAGTGTTTGAATACACAGATTCTTAATTTGGGGGCCAAATCAAGACAAAGCATTAAAACCAATTCCCAACAGTGCTACATGCACCATGCTGTCTCGGGCTCTCCATACCCTTGTGCCTTTATTTACATGGGTCTCCCTTTTCTTCAACTGCTCATTCCTTCTGACTAAGTTCACATATGACCTTCTGCAGCAGACATTCCTGTAGCAAGTGCCTCTCCCTTGGGCACTATTTCTTCTGGAAACTGTATCTTTATCATCCCAATCACCCTTTTTCTGAAATATCTAACATTCTGGTCTAATTTTGTTTTCATGTGTTACTGAGTTATGTGAAAACAAAAACTATTTTTCCCTGTATTATTTCAGGGAAATACACAAAAATTCTAGACACAAAGTAAATGATGAAAATATTTTTCAATAAATTGATAGGTAAATAAAAATGAACTCTTGGAGTTGCACTGTTCAATGTGGTAACCATCAGCCAAATATCAAGCGCTGATAATGTTACAAAACTAAGGAGGTATGAAATATCCATAAAGAATTCCAATAATTGATAAGCTAATAACAAAAAAGAAGAATTTTAACAAACGTTCCCTGTGTGGGTAGAAAAAGCTGCTGTAAGAAACAATATGTTATTAAATAAAAGTCCCAGGGCCAGGGATGGGCTATTTCCTGTGAATTGTAGGTAAGGGTGGTCCCTGAGACCAATAAATACAGATAATTATCAGTGCCATTGGCTAGCCACCAGAACTAGATGGTAAGACCCTATTGTTGAAGACATCACCTGGTATGGTCACAAGACATAGAGAAACATGGCTGGAATTAAGCTAAAGGCTTCCTCTCTGCTGGCTAGCATTCACAATACTAAAAGGGACTATTCTGGCTTCTGAGAAAAAATTATAATTAAGAGTGTTGCTCATCTGTGTGCTACCTTACTAAGCTGTGTGCTGACCTACTAAGCATGATGTACCCACTCATGCAATAGTGGTGAGTCCATTATGGGTATAATCAACAGCATTCTGATTGGCACTGAGGCCCATTCTGAAAGCAGCCCAGATGTCCTTCAACAGAGGAATGGATACAGAAAATGTGGTACATTTACACAATGGAATACTAATCAACTATTAAAAATGAGGATATCATGAATTTTGCAGGCAAATGGATGGAACTAGAAAATATCTTGCTGAGTGACCTAACCCAGACCCCAAAGGACATACATGGTATGCACTCACTGATAAGTGGATATCTGCCTAAAAGCTCAGAATACCTGTGATACAACTCATAGATCATATGAAGCTTAACAAGAAGGAAGGCCATAGTGTGGATGCTTCAAACCCACGTAGAAGGGGGAACAAAATAATCACAGGAGGCAGAGGGAGGGAGAGACCTGGATGGGAGAGGGGAGGGAAAGGCAAAGAGGGCAAGATCAGGTATGGTGGGAAGATAAGAGAGAAGCCCAGAGAGCTAGGAGAATGAATAGAATATGCAGCAGTGTGGAGTGGGGAGCTGGAGGAAACACTAGAAAGTCCCAGGCATCAGGGATGTGGGAGGTTCCCAGGACCCAATTGGGTAACATTAGCCAAAATGCTCAACAGTGGGAAGATGGAATCTGAAGAGACTACCTCCAGGAGATAGACATGATGCCCCAGTAGAGAGATCGGGCCACCCGCTCATCTCAAAATTTTTGACCCAGAATTTTTCCTGTCTAAAGGAAATGCAGGGACAAAAAAATGGAGCAGAGACTGAAGAAAAGGTAGGAAAAACTAGAAAATAGGGAAGACATTGTGGAATGCTGTGTTATATGAATGACATTGCTATGCCATTCTTGAGCTCACAGCACCTGTGATTTTCTAGAGAAGATCTACACAAGAACTGATCTGGCAACATCCTATCATGGAAGGGGAAAGGTACATAGATTTCCATCCCTACCTAAAGACTTATAGGTAGCTAGTGGTTTCTTGGGCATAAAGAGATGTTTCCTTCAATGATATGGACACTGATAAGATGTACATGATCCCATAAATAACTTCTCACCCATGTTCCCATAATCAACCCTAAAGAGATTCATGAGGTCCACAACAAAATAGACACAAAAGTTGGTAAGAGGACAGGAATTAGCCAGAGGAGGGGACAAAGAGGTCAATGGGAGAATAGATGTGATCAAGATAGGCATGTTTGAAAATGTTATGATGAAAAACATTATGATGTGTAATTAAAATGTGCTAATAAAAACATAAATCAAAACATACTACTGTATGTATGAAAAATGCACTACATTTTCAAAACTATGTATGACAAAGTATTACACATTTAATAAATACTTTTTATAATAAATATACTGCAAAATATAGAGACCTGGGTTTAAAGCTCTATACATAAAGCCAGGCAAGGTCACATGTGTCTGTAATCTTAATGTTCCCATGGCAAGATGGGAAGTGGACACAGGAGAATATCCAAAATGTCACGGGCTAGATTATACTTTTTATTAAAAATATATGTTAAAATAATAATTGTTTATATATACTTGGGTAAATAGGGTATTTCACTAAATTTATTTTATTTGTTCGCTTCTCCTTAAATTACACTGGAATGCATTACATTTGTATTAGACAGTGAAGTATTCTTGAAATTCACAGCTGATGTGGGTTAGCAAAGTTAGTTCAGTTCAATGGCTAAAACAAAACAAAGTATAGAAGACTGGGAAGATAGCTCAATGAATAAAATCCTTGCTGTATAATGTAGGGACCTGGGTTTGAATCTCTAGAACATACATAAAGCCAGGCAGGGTCACATGTGTCTGTAATCCTAATGTTCCCATGGCAAGATTGGAAGTGGACACAGGAGAATACCCAAAAGTTCACAAGCTAGCTAGATTGGTGTATGTGGCAGTGACAAACAAAGAGACTCTCAGACAAACCCATTCCCTACATGCATATAATTTGTCTTGATAATGTTTTGTCTGTATTATTTAGTGCTGCCTCATTTAATTTATATGTGGGGCTCAAAACTAAAATCAGAGTTTTAATAGCCATGGTATCTGAACAGGAAGTCATGAGTCTAATAAAATCTTAGATTCACAGTAGTTTGGTCATTTTAAACACTTTAACGCTTTAAGCCAGTGGAAGGAGGACTCTGGTCCTCATTCTTACACAGCAAGCACTTTGCCTATTGAGCTATCTCTCTGTCCTGGCTCTTGAGTGTTTAAAATGACCAAACTACTATGTTCATAGCAGTCATATTTATAAGAGCCAGAAGCTGGAAACAACCCAGATGTCCATCCACAGAGGAATGGATACAGAAAATGTGGTACATTTACACAATGGAATACTACTCAGCTATTAAAAACAATGACTTCATGAAATTCGTAGACAAATGGATGGATCTTGAAAATATCATCCTGAGTGAGGTAACGCAGTCACAAAAGAATGAACATGGTATGTACTCACTGTTAAGTGGTTATTAGCCCAAAAGTTTGAAATACCCAAGAGTCACTGCACAGCAACAGTAGGGCGGAGTGTGAGGTCCCAGATGGAAGACTTGGAGAAGGGACTGAAGGAGCTGTGGGCATTTGCATCCCCAGGGAGGCAGCAACAGTGGCAACTAACCTGACCCCCCCCCATACACCTGGAGACTGATCTACCAACCAAAGAATACACATGGAGGGACCCACAGTGCTGGCCACATATGTGGCAGAGGAGGGTCTTGTTAGCCATCAGGGGGAGGAGAGGCCCTTGGGCCTGAGGGTATTAGATCCCACAGTATAGGAAAATGACAAGGAGGGAAGACGAGAGTGGGTGGGTGAATGGGTGAGAGAATACCCCCATAGTGGCAGGGGGAGGGGAAAGGAAATGGGGAGGTTCCAAAGGGGAGATCTGGAAAGGGGGAAACATTTGAAATGTAAATAAAGTAGGAAAAATAGAAAAAATAAAAATTAAAAAAAAAAAAGAAAGAAAGAATGAGGACCAGAGTGTGATCCCCAGAATCCATGTCCAAAAAGCTGAGCACACATTTATAATCTGCACTGGGAAGGTGGGGACAGGCAGACCCCTGGGACTCACTAGCCAGCCAGTCTAGACTAATCAGCAAATTATAGGCAAAATAAGAGACCCTGTCTCAAAAAAGCAGGGTAAATAGAATCTGAGGAACAGGACCCCTGGCCTCTGACCTTCAAACATGTGGTGTGTGTGTGTGTGTGTGTGTGTGTGTGTGTGTGTGTGTACGCATCCATACACATAGATGCACATCACAAACAAATGAACATAAAATAAACAAGTAAATAAATAATGCATAAAAATATTTCATTACAGTTGCAACATCAGTTTTACATTTGCAAAAGATTGCTGTCTACACTATGGCAAATAAGAGAAGTGATAGAAGCCACAGTATGACAAAGGAAATCAGGCAAAAAAGTGTATGAGGCAAGCCAAGCTTGTTGCCAAAGGCATCAAGAGATATAAGAGAGTCTGAATGCCAGCAGAGATGGAGAATCCAAGGCCTGGCTATTATTACATGTGTATAAGTAATAAACAAGGAAAAGGTATCTTGAATGATACCTGAATTTCAGAGCTAGAAAGCTGGGCATGGGATACTGTCCTTAGCCATTAAAAACCTACCTGAGCAATGATAGAAGCAGGAAAGTTAGGTGTTCTCTTAATGGTGTAGCCACATTTGAGATACCTCAGTGTTATCCAAGAAAAAGTAGTTCTAAAATATGTCAAAAAGGGTTTCAGCTAGATACCATAGATACCATAGGTTTGGAGTGGTTACAGAAGGAGCAGATGCCTAAGGATTAACCAAAGAGAAAAATTCAGAGGAAAGACTATCTGGTCAACCAAAGAGTTGCTTCTCCAAGAATCTCACAGTAAAGCAGCCCTGGTACACACTAAGTAATAAGCCATAAAGCACTCACTGAAACACCAGCTCATCTGCCTCTCGGTGTATCTCCCAGGGAAAGAACGTGTTACCATTCTTGTGTCACAGATTGGAAAACTTATATTCCATTTAGCTAGGAGACTTGACAGATGCTAATGGGTTGTAGAGCCAATTCCAAGACATAATTCTTAGACTCTGCAACTTGGTACAAATGACAGCAGAGAAAGAGTATGGATTCTGACTCGACCTGCTGGGCTGAAGCATGAAAGTGAACTTCAAATATATCCTCGTCTAAAAGTATTCAGGGTTTGAAGACATCTGCCTAGACTTTTTACCTTCTCTGAGTACTGAAAACTAAAAGTGTTTCTATAGCTCAACTGTCTTTAAATTAATAAATCAGGCTGGAAATGAGCCAAAATGGTCAACCTTCCAAGGTTTGTGACATGAAGCCTCAGATCTTTTCCAACAAACCCCTGGAGGCTGAAAACAAATGTGACACAGCACTGCATTAAAGAATCATTTGCTTCTAAGCATTTGTTCACCATTATTTGCTATGGCCCCTTTATAGGATTCGTATATTGTATAGGATTCATATATTGTATAGAATTTCCCAGATTGTTAAGGCAAAATGAATTCTTTATAAGATGTTTTGGTGGATAATTAATACTGTTTTGAATAAAATTTTACATACAGAGGGATAGGCATAGGAAACAAAATAGTTAAGCTACATTCAGTTAACCATACTTTCTGTTCTTATAGAATCAGAAGTACAAAATCTCTAAAGCAGAGCTAACCCAGTAAGGAAAGAACCAATCAAAAGTATCTATTTTTATTAACTGGATGTCTCTTATTCACAAAACTTAACATGCAGTGAGCACCATGCTGTGAATGCAAGAAAGTGAGCAACAGACACTGATAAAATAACAAGCATTTTGGGTTGGGCTCATGTTGTAATCAGGGTTCAGATATGTTCCGACTGTCTATGGCCAATGGCCATCTCATTAAATATTCTCTGATAAATGGTTTTAAATAACTAAGTATTACAAACTTGGCTGAACAACTAAACTCCACTTTAGATTTTCCCTCTTCTTGGGCCTAACAATGATAAGTTTTCTATCAGTGAACGTCTGCTTCACTGCAATCACTAAAACATAGCAGATTACAACAAATATGGCATTAACTTGAGACTCTATCCATCATCCCTGACACACTATGAGTCTCTCATTCATGAGTCTATGTTTAGATCATTGGTTTGCTGGCAACTGTATAATTTAAAGATCTTGTGTCTGGTAATTGACATGCTATTATCCAGTACATTGGGGTAGCAAGTCGTTAGTTAGCTTTTGCTACAAGAGCAAATACATAAAAGAATCGATTGGAAAAGAAAAGAAAAGTTTGCGTTGGTCCATGTGTAGCACTATAGCTTTTGAGCAAGGCAGTGTGTCATGGCAGGACACATGTGGTGGAGCTTCTCACGTCATGACTAAAAAGCAAAAACAGAAAAATAAAGGGCCAGGGACCAATATCTCCAATGAGACCCTACTACGTTTGTTTTAAGATTCATTTTATTTTTTTCTAATTGCATGTATGTGTCTGCACATGGATTTGTGCATGTGAGTGCACATACCCAGGGAGTCCAGAACTGTCAGATCTCCTTGGATCCAGAGTTGAAGGTGGGTATGAGCTACTTAACGTGGGTGTTATGTCATCTGGAATAACTGTGTATCTTTTTAACCCCTGAACCATCTCTCTACCTAAGGTCTTACCTCTAAAAGGTGTATCCTTCAAGTGTCATAGTCTAGGAACACAGCCCTTAAAACACAGGTATTTGGGGGAATACCCAGTATCTGAACTGTTGAAGTGAGCTACATGTCACTCATCCTGGAGTAGAATAGCCAGGGAACTGAAGACAGGAAACTGTGAGATAAATGAGAAGGACAGCCCTTATGACTCAAATCCATTTCATGGCCAAATGCCCCATTGACAAAAGTAAATGTGTAGAATCTTCTACTCTTACTGAATAGGTAGAGAAATGGATCTCCCCTTCTCACTAGGGAGAATGCAGGGTCACGTTGGAAAGATACTCACCTGCGGGATGGAAAGAATTTGTGGTTGTTTTACCAATCTACTACTAAGGCAAAGAAAGCCTAATAAAACAACTTTAAAATCCAGCTATCCAGGTGGAAACAAAATGTATCTTACCAGGACTCAGCAACTGAACTCACCACCTACTTCTGTTGAGAAGTTGCGAACATTTTGATTAATTCCTTGACTTTGGATGTAAGGACATCACAGCTTTGTTTACTTTCTCTTCCTGAAATGTAAGGACATGCAGATGGTTCAAACTCCTCTCTGATGGGCAGCAATCTGAAGGTCCAGAACGCTTTCGAGGCAGATCAGTGGCCAGGTCTTCTAGTTAAAACTGAACACTTTCTGCTCCTCTCCTCACCTGTTTCCCCTCTTTTCCTCCCAGTTATGGTAAAAGACACTAATGTTGGAGAAGAGTCAAAAAGTCACCTCTTACAGAAAATAGCAAATTAGAGATAGACAGAGCCATTCAAATACACACATAGCCCTAAGGGACAACCAAATAAACGTGACACAGACAGAGAAAGCATGCACAAAGACTAAGCATGCTGGCTAAAAATTATAACTGAAGAATAGAAGACAGTTTGTATAATTTAATAAGAGCATAAATGCAAAACACTAAATAGCTAAGAACACTTAACAAAACATTAGAAAAACAGAAAAGAAGTTCAAACAAAATGTTAATGGTTAGAAGAAAATAATTTTAGAATTAACAAATAGATTCTAAAGAACAATAAATCCAGTGGGCATTGCTGAAAAGCTTGAGATAATCATGGAAATGCACATGGAAGGGAGAGAACCATGTCCAGGGAGAGTTGATGAGTAGGAAAAGCAAGTATCACACAGTTAAGGGTATTTAGCCCTGATAGTGAAAAGCACAACCAACAAATACATTTTTTTTCCAATGGTGTTAATGAAAAAGACCCAGAATGGAGGGGAAAATTGAATTTGCCATTGAGAAAGTTGTGTATTCTGAGAAAGTACAGTTTCTTCGATATACTGCAGATAGGATACGCATGCATTCATTGATGCAATCTCTTCATTTCTGGTATTTAAGTTTTCAACCTTTAATGGTGTCCTTTAGGGAACAAAATTTAACTTCAGAACATTAATTTACCAACCTTTTCTATTTTCATAATGTTTTCTGTGTGATAAACAAAAATGAGTTCCTACTGTATGCCATGAAAATATGCTGTGCGAAAATAAAATGGTAATATTTCTTTTTAAAAAAAAAAAGTCTGATTCCTCTGGTGGCGAATCCTTGCGGATCTGCCATAATACCAGGAGACTCTACTAGCTACATCTTATATATCTGCTCTCACCATTCCAAAAGTCTCTCCCTCTCTCCTTCTCTTCTCTTCCTCCAACCTGGAAGTCCCTCCTTACAAACCCAGTGATTGGCTCTTTTATTCATTAGGGGATTGGTTCACAAGAAGTCACAGGTGTAACTCACTCCTTCTCTGAAGCCCCTCCCAGGAGGGCAGAATTAGAATACAAAAAGCCCCAGGGCTATCCACGACAAAGGAAATTATCTGGGACATCAGTAAACAACTGTGTCATTAATTTGAGAGAGTCAACAACTATTTATTTAAGTTAAAGCAAATGGTTAAATTAAAAACACAAACCCTTAAATTTCAGGGGCTTGAGAGAGCTCAGTAGTTAAGAGCATGGGCCACTACCACACAGGAACCAAATTTGGTTTCTAGCACCAACACTGAGTGGCTCACCTTTCCCTGTAACACCAGCTTCAAGGAATGAAATGCCCTCTTCTGACCTGAACAAACATTCATGTGTATGTATGTGCATGCATACAAGTGTGTGTGCATGTGTGCATATGTGTGCATGTGTGCATGTACACACACACACACATACACACAGGCATGCACGTGCACACACACACACACATGCATGCCTCAAAAAAACCAGAAACACTTCTTCCTGTTTTTTAATATTCCATACCTATCTCTTTTATCTTAAGAAAATTTGTTAAGAAAAACCTTTCTTTTGATTAACATATGAATACACTGTGTGTAAATATATGTGTGTAAATATATGTATGTATATTCCATAGAGATGACACACATTACTTACATACCACATTACATACCGTTTTCATTCTTCATAATTGATTGATTCAAGTTATATGTTAACGTTTTAAAATTTATAATGTTTTAATTTTTTAATTTATTCTTCCCTCATACAATACATCTGGATCACAGCTTTCTCTCCCTCCACTCCTCCCAGTTCCCATCTCTCTATATTCTCTGCATTTGTGTGAATGAGAAGACTCTTGTCATGATGCCCACACATGTTGATGATGTTTCCTTGGAGCTAATAAGGGTGACTAAATGTTCTTAAAACGTTTGATTTTACTTTTTCTGAATTGTTTAAACCCCTAGTATGAACATGTATCAATTTTATAAAAGATTTTCAATTGAGTTTTCCCCTCATTAAAACAATGAAAATTGACCTGGTCCAGTAGGTAACTCAGTCAATGAAAACTGACCTGGTCCAGTAGGTAACTCAGTCATAGAGCTTGGGAAGTAGAAGTATGGGAGTCAGGAGCTTAAGGTCAGTTTTAGACACATGAAGTATTTGAGGCCAGCATCAGCTGCTGTGGTGCTGCTCAAAAGAGGAAGCAAAGAAGACAGAAGGAGAGAGAAGAGGGGGAGGAATGGAGGGAGGGAGGGGAAGAAGGAAGGAAAGAGAGGAGGAAGGAAGGAAGAAAGGAAGGAAGGAAGGAAGGAGAAATGGAAGTTTGTACTAGAATAACGCACGTTGGTTTACACTTCTTGATAGGAAAATTAATAATTATGTTACATTTATAATATCACACTTTCTTTGCTGGCTTGTGATATGAACTTTCAGGGCTTTTTAAAAAAATATTTGTGTGTTTTGCCTTTATGTATGTCTGTGTAGCACTTGTGTGTCTGGACTGGAGTTACAGATGACTGTGAGCTGCCATGTGGTGCTGGGAATCCAACCTGTTCCTCTGGAAGATCGATCGGTTAGTACTTTTAACTGCTAAGCTATCTCTTCAGTCCAGAACTTTAACATTTTTATAGAGTTAATTTTTATTACAATTTGGGGTAAAGTGGAGAATCACAAAAGCTAATTCTGTAGATATTTTACAAAGGATGACTTTTCGTTCTAGTCTGTGTTGTATGTGGCTCACATCTCCAATAGGAGGTTGTGTTCAATTACATTGCCACCATAAGCTCCTCTGGCAAGAAGGAGAAAGGACAGAATTACGTAAAAGAACCATAAACATAGAATCAGCGCTAATTGTTTGGCTATTGAAGTTAGTAAGTGAGATGGAATAAAGGTTCCATCTGGAGTCACAGGCAACATCAGGAGAAAGCAAGGAAGATCCGGCAAGAAGCAGCTGTTGAAACCATCTGCTCTCTGCTGCCTCTAACCTCTGCCTCTGTGCTCCTCAGGTGTCCTGCTAAAGAACCACTGAAGAGAGACAGAAACACAAGCTCAATCAACAGCAGACCGCATCTCTGGATAAAGAAGTACCCTGGGAAATCTTTGTGATAGTCAAGGATCCCTAACCAGAACCTACCTGATATTTAAAAAAAAAAAAGTCCTGCTTGTTGTAAGAAACAGAAAAGCAAAATACAAACTAACCACTACATTTGGTATTTTTCCAAGAAACTAAATATTCCTAACTGCAGCCTTCATTTTGTTTGGTAATATAAAACTGATTCCTAGAGGGTGCTCCACAAAGCTGGGCTCACACAGCCCTCCTATGGGTTGGCTAGTCTAGTGTCACAGAGAAACTGGGGATTCAGAGAGAAGGTAAGTGGTCTGCTTCAGCAACACAAACACAGCATTAGGATCCAAACACAAACCACTCCAAGGCAGTGCTCATCCCACCTCTCAGCATCACTCTGAGCACAGAAACTGCAGGGTTTTTCGGGTGTGATAAAAAATAAGAAGCCTTAGAGTAAAACCTCAGAAAAATAACAGAAAGGTTTTGTTAATTATTATTAACCTAGACTCTATTCTAATTTTAAGGTCGGGAGTTTAAATAAATGATTCCAAAAAGTCATTAAATTGTGCTTTTGGAGGGGAAATGTTAACATTGCCAAATCAGGGGCAGATTCTAATGACAAAGGAATGAGGTGGTTGAAATGAACTTTTGTTGTCAAAAGGAACCTTGGTAAAATCCAGAATGATCTTGACAAAAGGTCTTTAAACATATCTAATGTTTGTTATAATAATATAATCTAAGTATCAACAAACTCCCTTCAAAGTTCTTCCAGATAGCCTATTAAGAAAGAAATGTTTTCAAAAGAAAGAAAGAAAAGAAAAGACCCATTGTACAGCCAAGCTGTAAACAGCCACATATTGGTCAAATCCACCATGGAAAAACTGGGAACCCTTCTGAAAGTCATTCATTTCTGTGGCAGTGCAAACAACTCATCCACAAACACTGTTTCCAAGGAGCCAACATCGTTGAAAACATTTTTTTAATTAAAAAAAAAAAATCCCATGTTTTAAAACAATTCTGAGGTTTCCACGCAGTAGTCCAGGGATCACTCTTTATATCTTAATGCCTCCTTTTTCCCTATGGTTTTTAATTATGAATATTTTGCTTTGCCCACCATCTTGTCACACAGCCTTCAACCTCCATCCTTCTCAGGGAGGCTCAGGCATAAGGAAGTTGGGAAATGCCTTGGATGGATTGTATGGTGTGAAGTTAGGAGAAAGAGCTTGGAGTTTGAATCCTGTTAGTTAATATTAAAACCAACAGAGATTCTTGATGGAGGAAAGAATCCATGAGCCTCAGGTCTAGAACAGGGTAGATGCTTGATTAATAATTACCACTGAATGTTTTGTTAATAAGAAGATACTTGTCTCTCACTAATAAAGTTAATTTTATAGCAGCTATAGGCTTACAGAAAAACTAAGCAGAAAGTACAGAGGTCCTCATGATTCTGTCTCCTCTCAAATGATGTTCCTTTAAAAGTGGTGCCTCCCATACCCACTTTTGACATCTTCTATCACTGAGATCTATTTAGAACAATTTCCATCACTGTTAGGTCACTGTTGTCCAATGTCCATAGTTTATATCAGGATTTACTTGTGAAATACATTCTGTGAGCTCAACAATTACACATGACATGCTCCACCACTGAAGGATAACAGAGAATGTGTTAGTGCCCTACCAATTCAAGGCACACCATGGGTGCATCCTTGAGCACTGGGTACATCCCTAAGCACTGTGTGCAACCCTAAGCACTGAAAACTGACTGTCTCTTAACTCATTGTTTTGCCTTTTCCAAGATTATCACATTGTTAGAATCACGTGGCTACAACTTCTCTAGATTGACTATTTCTGCTTAGAAATTTACTTTCAGCTGCTGCAGGGCCTTTTTGTGGCTGAAGAACTCATCTCTTTTTAGCACTGAATAATTTTTCAGTTTACTTACAGAAAATATTTTTATAATACATGGCAACAGTTTTTATTCTACAATATAGTGATTGTTGACATGACATTTCAACATTGGTATTGTAACTATGTCTCAGCTCTTGTTTTTTGGGTCATGGAGACCTACTGATTTCTCATTATTTAACAGCTCAGAGAGGATATAAAAATACGACTGAGACCCATTCAAATATCACACCCACAGAACAGTGAGTTTGCAATTACTCCAGAGTGCTAACGTGACTTGAACACACATCATTTCTTAGAGAGACCATGACTAGGAGAATTTCCAGACAAATGTTTCTCTTTTCTCACCTCAGAAGATCAACTCAGTGTCAAACCCATCTCTAACACTCTGACAATTAAAATGGGAACTAGGATGTGTCAACTTTAATGAGCTTTGATATTGTCCCAAACTCAAAACTGTAGCTATCCTTACGTGGCACCGAACCCAGATTTCGAGCCGACAGTGACAGCAGCCTTTCTATGATCTTCTGAGCCAAGAATGACTGAACACCAGTGAAGGATTAATCCTTTCCAGAGGGTAGGACAGAAATTTGGTATATCAAATGAGGGTGGAGGGTGTGGTTCACTTTGTCAGTTTCCCCTGTGACATTTTCTCATGCTGTTTGGGGGGGGGGAGGACAATCCAAATATTATATAATACTTTAAACAATGAGTTTTCATTTATTTAGCTGCTTAGGCTTTTTGATAAGCCCAATTAGACATTTGACTAACAAGTAGTCAGAGACATTTGTTGGAGTAAACAAACCACACACAACAACAACACACACATATTATGCTCATACACACAGAACACATACAAATAACACCTACACAGATACACACGTGTCACACACACACACACACACACACACACACACACACACACACGACTGGAAAGCTATTCAACTGGAGGAGCCTGTCTGGAGCAAGAATGGGGTGAAGACATGTCCAAACCCTGAAAATCTCATCCTGAGACCAGAAGGAATAGACTGTTCTCTCCTTGCTCTGGGCCTGCATGACTGGTGCATGTAGCCTATCCGACCCTCACCTCTATCATCCTGGAGCTGGTCACATAGCTTGGTGGCCAAGTTACAGGTTTAACCTCCTCTCTCCCTTATGTAAGGGCATGTCCAGTAAGCACATGTAATTTATTTCTCTTCATGCAAATGAAGGATTCCCAGCACCCCAGCCCCAGTCAGTGATATACACTCACCCCAAAGTTTCCTACCCACTCCCCAAGGTTTATATTGTTCTTATTCACCCCCCATAAGCAAAGCTGTTGCACTGATAACCATGTCAGAGAAGGCAAGGTTTCTCTCTTACAGTCACTGCCAGCTGAGATCCTGGAACCCACCTGACCTGCTAAGCTTCATTCCCTCCAGTCCAGCCCTGTGCACAGCAATGCCTGGATATCCGGAGGGCAGAAGTAGACCCAGGCCACATACACATACATGTATACATATATACTCACACAGTACACCACACACACACAAAGCACATATAACACACACACATATATGTATATACATACATACACATATACATACACACAAAGCACACACAATATATACACAATATATACAACACACACATACAAACATATACACATACCATAAACACACACACATATCTCACACACACACACACTCATACACACCATAACACACACACAAACTCACTCATGCACCATAACACATATACTCACGCAGTACCTCTCTTGATTGGGGGCACAATCAGTGGTTTTCAAACTATGATTATTAGCCAGGTTTAAGAAAGCATATTGAAATAGAAAGGCTAAGAAAGAAGACATTTCTTTGGAAATAGAAGCATGATACCTTTGTTACTCTGAACCACTGTTACCCTGAACATCAACATAATTAGCTGAATCACATTTATAGCAACTTTGTCACTTCTTGAAACTCAAGGCTACAGGTCCCAAGGGCCAGAGATCTTTTGCTATATTATTTAGGGTACCTTTTAGAATAACCACTTTGAGTAATTCAGAGTTTTAGACCATGTTACTCAAATGCTAAAGCCACCAGTGTACCTACTGGAGAGGAAATTAAGAATTAGGCTCATTTGACACATGTGGTCACATATGACGTAATTAATGTATGACGTGAGATGCCTTGAAAGGCATCCATGTTAATTATTTTTTAATTTCGAAGAGATCCACGTGCTAGATCAATAGCTCACAGAATTCCAAAAGCACAATATGAGGGAAAATAGAACAAAAGGAACACTGAGTCAAACAGGTTGATTTTTTTCATTCATATGTTGTTTCAGTCTTTATCAATATCGCTGCCAAACAGAGTGATTTCTGCCAAAAGTAAGTCAAAGGCCAAGAATTGTATCTTTCTACTGTAATCTGTGTATATGTTAATGATGTCATTTTATTTTATTTATTATTCATGTATGCATGCACGTGTGTGCCAAAACCCATGTGTGCAGGCCAAAAAAATGATCTTCATTGTGTCAGTTCTGCCCTTCTACCTGTACATGGGTTCCAAGTATCATATCAGGTCTCCAGGCATATGCAGAAGCGACTGTGCCTGATGAGCCATCTCGCTGGCCCTGAATGTTTCCATTATTAAGGCAGAACAAGAATAATAAACGAAACTTCCACCATCACTTGAAGAATTTAGAGCCACCTGAAGCCTTTTACTTCTCCTGCAAAGGGGACTTGGCTCAGAAAGCACTCTATCATTGTGGAAATAAATGAGAGGGTTGTGCATAATGCTGTAGACATCCAAGTTCCTGGTGCACTGAGAGGGATCTGCTTTCCCATTCCCAGCTGACTGAATTAAGACACGAACTGCAGGGAATACTTTCAAAATAACTCTGCTCATTATAGATGCTTTTGGAGGAGGAATCCAAAGTGTTCTGGGTCCCAGGGGCTGTTCTGCTATGCTGAGTGGCCTTTGGATTGACATCCACACTAGTCAATTTAAAACAAGCCATAACTCAAATCCCACAGCAGCTCTGCTGGCCAGAGTATTTTATCATAGAACAGATCAAGAACGTGGCTTGAAATTGGTTAATGGTATATTACAAGTCCAACAAGGTTGTACATTAAAAAAAAATCTACGAATGAAATTTGACTGCTATCAGGAGTACAAAGTGCCTTTTTGTTGAGGTATAAAGTATAGAAAAAGACTTTAATCAAATGGACATACACTCTAGTCCCAAGTTCCAGTCCACACATGCTAAGTGGAAAAGAAAACAGTTGAGGGAAAAAAGGAGAAAACAGATAAAACTGTAATTCTATAGGAGGAATTGTTAACATTGCTTGGAGACCATTTGACTTTGAACATGACACAAAGTTAGCTTGAAAAAAGAAACCATATATTTAGTCTCTGTATTAAGATATACAACAAAAAAGATTCCTATAAAGAAAAATACAGAAACAAAACAATATATCCCAATAAACATTTTTATTCCACTTTGAATCCTATTTCCCACAGCATAATTCCTTCTTCTTTCTCACTTCACTTAATAAAATACATACATATTCATCCTCATGATTTCAGAATAACATATATGCACAATTAGCTCACTTCCAGGATTCACTAATATTTCTTTCAAAAAACAGTACCTATCAAAAATTAAATCCTCCTATTGAATTTATCAGTCATTTCTCACAGCCATGATGGTAGCACATTCTTAAGCTCTTGAGGCTCAAGATAACAGAACAATTTTAAGTTGTTTCAAGCTTTTCAGGATGTGTTTGCATTTTCACTCTTACACAGACAACTCGTGGGCCACATAAAACTGGGAAGTTTTAAAAAGAATTCCCTGCATGGTTATCTGTACTAACAGAGGCACTCATTAATAGAATAGTAATACAATAAAAATAATTAGCATTCAGAAGGCATGGTCAGATCCTAAGACATGGTGTGATTTTTACCCAGCCTCACCACCTGTTATTTGGGCAAGGAATGTGCACTAAGACTGAAAAACCCACAAACCTCCTGGAAAGAAAAATGAATTTAGAGTCATCCCTATGCAAAAAAGGCAATTACTCTAGTTAGCTGCTTTAAGGGTGAAAAGAAGAGGTTTTGGTGGCAAAGGAGAAAGAGGATTACTTTTTTTCAATCACACAACTTCTTTTTGTCTCTGAGTCTTTTCCGAATTTTCCTACCTTTTAAATACTATTAAGTCATTGTTTCTCCATTAATAGTTGCACAAAAGGAAATTACATTCTGACAGCAAAGCAGCCAGTCCCATGGGATGGAACTAGCAGAGTCCTACAACCCACCCTGCATGGCTGCCTGCCTCTGAGCTTGAACTCAGGAAGTCGAGTCTGGTTCTTCTCCTTTACTTAACAGAGAGGTAAACATACTGTCAACACCCAATTCATACACAGTGATGTGAAGTCCTGAGAGGCAAGTTGTGGTCCACTTCTGGACATCCTTCCCTTTGGCTCGGGGTTCTGTGCAATGATAGTTCTGCCTGTTATTCCTCACAAAATGATGGAAAATATCTGACCTTCACTCAAATAAAGACCAAGGAGAGCCTACATGAGAAGCCACCACTGACCCAGGAGGAAAACAACTTCTCATTGCTTGTCACAGACACTAAAATTGTGGTTAATTTGATAAAAGCTTGGGAGATACTCTGAGAAGAATTTATGTCCTTCAGCATCCAAGTCCAGCTCTGCAAGGGTCGAGATGCTCCTTGGACAATGTAGACTTTGTAGGGATGAGCATGGCGTCTCATGATATCAGCTCTCTTTCTAGACACGAAGAGTACAGGTTATGCCATGTAATCTCTAAAACATACTATATAATAAGAAATCTGCAGCCACACGATGTGTATTTTTAGACACATAGGCAACATAGCCACTTTTTCCCTAAATATAGAGACATCTTTTTCTTTGGCTGTTCTGTCACTCAGTAAGATTTAAGAAGAACTTTAAAACTGTGACAGACACATTCGTCTTCCATTGTTCATGCTTTCTCATAAATAGCAACAGAAAGGATCAGTCTTGTTTGTTTGTTTGTTTGTTTGTTTGTTTGTTTTGAGACAGGGTTTCTCTGTGTAGCCCTGGCTGTCCTGGAATTCACTCTGTAGACCAGGCTGGCCTCAAACTCAGAAATCCCCCTGCCTCTGCCTCCCGAGTACTGGGATTAAAGGTGTGCACCACCACGCCCGGCCGAGAATCAGTTTTATTAGATTATTTAATGCACGTTACAGATTGTGAGTGTATCAAGATAAGCCCATGAACTTACCTACATTCATAGAGGCATCTTCTTCAGTTAGGTTTCCCATTCCCTGAGATCTGCTGCTAGCAACTATGAGATCATTTTAGTAATGTCTTGGTGTCTCTGACTACAGGTGAGAATAGTGAATGCATGCCCTAATTGCTTCTGTCCTTTCATTAATTGAAATTAGGTCTGTTTTGGGCAATTGTCTCTAAAGACCACATTGCTGCCTAACTGAGTGGTCATTTCCTGTCACAGGGGGGAGAGGACACAACAGTAAGACCAGGAGCAAATTAAAAAGCAAGAGCTGGAAAGCAACACACAAAGATTGTAACAAATCCACAGAGAGTCTGTGTGGTCACCCTCCCTGCCTTCTGGCACCCTTCCAGGCTCTCACTCCATGCCCTTCAGTTTCTTGATTTTTGACAATAGTTTTCTCTTCTCATTTAGACTACACTTATTCATCACATTTTCAAGTGTGTTATAAAGTGTGCTGCAGCACACTCAGTCCCATCAAGACAGGGTACAAGGGGGTATCACTGATGACTGAAGTGTAGGTGCAGTTATGAGACATGTTGTATCTGGATTATAGCATCATCCACGAGCCTATGAACTGTAAACCAGTGTCAATAATGGTGGATGCCAACCTCTTTGTATGTGTTGTGAGCTAGCAAATGCTAGCTCCTAGCATATACATAGCAAATCCTAGAAAAATAGAAACTGTGATGTGGAGGGCGACACTCAAGCAGAATATTGAAGGATGCAAATAATTTTGGAAGAAAAAATTATCAAGGCAGGGAACAGTGAGGAGGGAAAGATGCCAAGATATTTCATTGCTTGTTTCCATATTACCTAACACAGAGAGTGACAGAATTGAGAATAAGTTCTAATAAAGCAAGTGCAAACATTTCGAGATGAGGGGTGGAAACTGAACACCATTCAAATGCCAAAGAGTAATCTTTTTTAAATTAGAAAGATCAAAATATTAGAATGTGAAAATACTGGGGACGGAAGCAAAACAATGAGATCAGTTGAAATGCGGTTGCTATGGCCTGAGTATCCCTTAACTACGTGATGTTTCCTACATCAGAAGGAACAGAGTGGGTTTCTGCATTTGAGGACCAGATGTTTAAAATACCTAGGCTTACCCAAAGGCCATTTTATTCATGAATTTCTACATCTAAAACACATGTTCCCCTCTTTAACACCCAGTTCAAGATACCCAGGGGGAAGAAACCATTCAAAAGTGGGCTTCCTATATTCAGGCCCTAATAGATAGCAGATCTGCCTTAATGGCCCATATCTAGGATTTACCAGAAGTTCCTTAAGCCACACCTGGCATATCAAAGACTGGTACCAGAAGGATACTTTCTTTCCTATTATTTATCCTTTGCTTTTTCCCAGGATGGCTTTTAAGGCAATGTACCCTGGGGTATAAATGAACACAGCCTACAATTCTCTTGAGAAATGAAGAACTACCACAAAGAAAGCAGCCCTAAGTTACAGGCCCATCCTAGATTACTGGAGTCAGAATGTTGTCCTCTGGGAAACACACAGACTTACCTTTTTGTTCTTTATAATGAGGAATGGCAAAAGAATAAAGTAGAGGATTAGATTGAAGGAGATTTGAGCTCAGCTAAGCAAAGATGAAAAAGACTGAGATGAAGTCCTGGGTCCAGAAAAAGAGTGGAAGGCAGGAAGCAATTCAGTGAGCACAAAAGAAAGTTGTACAAAAGAGAAGCAAAGATTTTAGAAGTAAAGGGGAATATAAAAAGAAACCTACAGGAAATATAAAATGAAGTGAATCAAAATTCCATCATTTAAATAAAAGCTGAGATGCTGATCCTAAAGTGTTATGAAAAGTATAGGACTAATAGCAAAGTAAATAAATAACTCAAAGATACTTGTGCAAGCATTAGACTTATACTGCCTGCTGTCTGGGTTTATTAGTAAGCTATTATATTATAGGTCATACAATATATTTAGCCTAGAAATAAGTATGCAAGTAAAACGGACTGAAGTTCATACTGTCATCTATGCATATATTATCAACTGATTTTTTTAATCTAAGTTTTTATGTGTGGGGACTTTTTGTCTGCATGTATGTCTGTGCATCATGTGTGCGTAGTTTCTGCAGAGATGAGAAAAGAGTGTCAAGGCTTCTGAGACTGGAGTTACAGATGATTGTGAGTCGCCATGTGGGTGCTGGGTATTAAACCCATGTTGCTAGAACACCACATACTGCCAAGCCATTCCTCCCGCCTCTCAGTTCATTTTGACAAAAATGCAAAGGCAATGTAATTGGACAAAATATAATAAATTTATTAGTAAATGATGCTATAACAGATAGATAATAGATGTAGATAGATAAATGATAAATAGATCGATAGAGATAATCAATAGAAGGTAAATAGTTATCAAACTATATCTTGAACCTATAAATTTTTAACTCAAAATTAATTATAAACTTAAATATAAAACCTGTAGAAAGTATTAAAATAGCAATGTTAAATCTTGAGCTAAAAAGTCCTAAAACACAACAAATGAAATTATCTTTTGTAGACGAAAACTTGATGAGTTATACTTTTTCAAAATTAAGAGCCTTACTTTTTAAAAAAAAAAAAATTCTTAATATGAGGACTTGAATGAAACTACACAAAAACATTTTAAATTCACAACTTATAAAAGACTTATTTATAGAATATGAGGAATTCTTTCAACCTGAGAATGACCGAAACCCAAAAGATATGTAGCCAGATTTTTATCCAGTCACCTGTTATATATTTGATAGAAAATGTGAAAAGTCTTGAATACAGACTTAAATAGTGGTAGATAGCACATGTCAACTTATGTAAGTTTATTGGTCAGTGGTAAAAGCACAATAAAGCCACAGAGAGATACTATGGCCAGTGAGCAATGTTACTCCATGTCCTCAGTTCCTTCATTCACGTTCTTGTCTTGGGTTCCTGTCCTGGCTTCCTGTCATGAAGGACTGCATTAGGACATGTACACCACTAAAAAGCCCTTTTATACCTATGTATATTTTGGTCACAGTGTTTAATCACAGCAATATAAATCCTAAGACAAGGACTTACATGGCAAATGTTGGCAATAAAATAGAAAAAAATGAACTCTACACAATGGTAGTGTATGAAAAGTGGTACATTTGCTTTAGAGAATAGTTTATAGGAAACTGGAGATATCTCAGCAGTTAAGAATGTGCACTTCTCACACAGAGGACCCAAGTTAAGTTCCCAGCATCCATGTCAAGCAGTTCATAACCACCTGTAAATCTGTCTTCAGAGGCTCTGATATCTTCTACTCCATAGGTGCCTGAACATTTGTGCATGCACACACACACACACACACACACACACACCATAGAAAGAGACAGAGAGACATAGAGACTTAGAGATACAGAAATATATTATATATTTATATACACATACAATACATGTAGATATACACATACATATACATTTACATATTAAAAACCTACATCTTTAAAAAAATAAAATAGCACAGGCCATGGACATCAACACGGCCTCTGGTCCACACAGTATCCAAGGGCCATGTTGATATCTATGGTCTGTACTGCTACCAGAGACCATGCTGAGGTCTGTGGCACGTGCTGACACCAGAGGACATATGGATGGCTGTGGTCCACACTGTTGCCAGAACCATGTGGAAGTGCATGATTCATGTTCCTTCTGACTATAAAGGGCAAGGACGCTTATTTTGCAGTTGTATGGATGACTACAGATGCACGGTTGAAAAAGAGAGTCATGGACGGTTTCTGGGAGAATCCCTACCCTCCTCATCCCCTAAGAAAGCATCAGCCTAGGCAGGAAGCCATCACAGAGAACTCTTAGAAATTGTGATAAGGATGCTGAAATGTAGCTCTCCATCACTGATGGCTTCTGATGGGGGTGGAGGTGGGGAAGGACTCAGTTTCCTTCAAGGAGATGGCAACTGAAACTTTAACCATGCTCAGTGAGTATTGAACAACACAAATTGGACTTTCATTTTGTTTGTTTTTTTCTTTCTGCTTTTTTTTGGGGGGGGCATTCACAAGGATGGGGAGGCAGGCCTGAGATACTGGGAAGTAAGTGATCAGGGTGCATTATGTGAAATTATCAAACAATCAATAAAAACATTATGTTGGAATATTAGTCTTTAATAAAAATAAATAAAATAGTTGTTCAGCTCCTTGTACTACCTACTGTACCTACTACATGGTCATGAATGTACTCCTAGATGAAGGGACTCCTAGATATTTATACAACAGAAATGGAAGATAATAAATGTTCATAGCAGTTTCATAGGCAAAAACTGATAGAGCCTAAATATTCAAAAGGTGACTGATAAATAAATGGCTACATATCTATACAACAGAATAGCATTTAGCTGTAAAAATAACTGAATGCTTGATGAATGAATTTTATATCTTTACTGAGAAAATATATAGTAAATCTATCCTATTGCTTCATTTATGGAAAATTCTAGAACATCAAATTAATTCAGTGATAGCAGACCAGTAGTACCTTAAGGACAAACATGAGGCTTAAGGTCAGAAGAGAACACTCACACATAGCACAGCAATGGACATATTGGTGTGATGGTTTGTATATGCTTGGCCAAGGGAGTGGTACTATGAGGAGGTATGGCCTTGTTGGAGTAGGTGTGTCACTGTGGGCATGAGCTTTAAGACCCTTGTCCTATCTTCCTGGAAGCCAGTCTTCTCCTGTTTGCCTTCTCCTGTTTGAAAAAGATGTAGAACTTCCAACTCTTCCTATATCATACCTGCCTGGACACTGCCATGCTCCCACCTTAATGATAGTGGACTGAATCTCTGAACCTGTAAACCAGCTCCAATTAAATGTTATCCTTAAAAGAGTTGCCTTGGTCATGGTGTCTGTTCACAGCAGTAAAACCCTACCTAAGAAAATTGGGTAAGCTGACTATGCTGTTGATATAAAGCATATCTTCTGACTAAACATATTAACTATGCTTTAAGCATGTGTGAATGATTGCATATCAATTATACATCAGTGAAACTACTATAATTTTTTTAAAAAAATAATGCCACTGTAAACACACTAGAAAGGCTAATATTAAAATGCCAACTGGTTACATTTTAAAACTAAATAAAAATTGGTGACAATCTACAGTGATTTCAACAATCTACACATGTATTTTGTTAGAAGATTAAAAAACTAAAAAATAATTTGGAAAAACTTTTAGCAGACTCTTTTTGCAATTTAAAACACGTAGGGACTGAAGAGATTGCTCTGCAGTTCAGAACATTGGTTGCTCTTCTAGAGGACTTGGGTTCCATTCTTACAAGGTGACTCATGATGGACATCTCCATGGTCTCAAAAACACTTAATTAAGAAGTATAAAAGGAAAGAAAATTTGGGCAAAATGAAAAACATAGAAATGAGGAAACCCCGTGGCATTTTTATTATTGTTGTTGTTAGGGTGGCCTTATGATTCACTGCACTTAGAGAGCTGTAAACGAACCATGATAGGCTTGATAGAATAAAGTTAAATAGTACTAGATCTTGAAAGGCATCGCTTTGAAGTCCCATACATTTTCTCATGTCCTCAGGTGAATATACTCACTGAAGATGCTTACCAAGGAGCACTCAGTGTTTACTTATCCTTGTCATTGTCACAGAACAATGAAGCCACCAACAAACCATCCAGGAGACATCACCGAACCTGGAGAAAAGAGGAGTGAAACTAGGAAAAGGTGAAACCAAATATATTTTAAATGAGGAATTGTATAATAATTTTAATAAAAAACAAACTAAATACTTTAATGTTTTTATACATTATTTTTTCAAAATTCCTCACAAATTAGACCAGGTCAAAATTAGATCCAGCATTTCTAAAACTAGTGAAGCAGAACAAACTTCAAGTATAATAATCACTAAAATAAAATGGTATGTGGTTCAGTCATTTGTCTAGTTATCATGCTTTGGGTAGCTGCTGTTTTCAAAGCACTATATGAGGTTTTTCTTTCCCACTTAACAGGTGAAGTATTGGAGATCTATAATCTCATCTGCCTGCATTTATTAGTCACTAACTGCTAATTCTAATTCTAATTCAAAAACCCTAAGAGGAGACAGTGGAAGAAACTTTCTACTATGGCAACAATGTTAAGGAGAAAAAAGAATGATACAAAGGTTTTTCTATCTGTGATACTAATGTTGCCCTTTACTATTTATGGGTTAATGGTCTTTCAGTCCATTTGTTCATAGAGAAAGAACAGTAAGCAAAAGCTGCCTGCCATTGTAAGCAGAGGCTCCTCCTTAGAGCATATGCTTCTCCCAGTTTTCATTCCTTCATCAGCTGGATAATTTACTCCAGAAAATCATAGTCTCCAAAACAAATTAAATGGGCATATTCAGTGATGCTCTCAAACTATTATTACTCAAAAATGAATAGGTTTGCTTATTTTATCATGTGTGGCTAAAGAAAGGAAGACACTATTACTGTGTCTCATCATTAAATCTCTTCAGTAAAATAAGTGAGTCAAATCGCTTGCTTTTTGCAAACAAGAGCCCGCATAGAATGAAGCTCTTCTCTATTGCAATATACACTATGGTGTAGGATTCTTATTAGATAATCTAACAATCAAAGGCAAAGAATCATTGTTTGACACAGACAAATGTATTCAGTTATAAAAAACAATAAAGATCTGGCCTCCTACTCAATAAATCAAGCATTAAGAAAAATTCTGTTGAAACTGAAAGTGTAAATATATCGGTCTTCCAAAATGCCATGAAGATTTTCTTTAGTGTTTAGTGTGGCAAAACCCACTAGGAAAAGAAGACTTTGAAGCCTCCGCTGTGAAGATGAGTTTATGCTTGAGTGTATATTTTGCAACCCCAAACAGAGAAGTTTCCTTTTCAAGAGCTATCTGCCACCTGAGCCAAAGCCAGTGTTCCTGTGATGGTTAATTTTGATTGAAAAATAACGGAATTGAGAATCGCCTTGGATTAGTGAATCTCAGCTCTAAATGGGACTGTGGTGGTGTCTCCGAAGACAATGGACTTGCAGGACAACAACTCAGGGAGAAAGTCCCTCTCTGAATGTGACCAAAGCATCCAACAGGCTGAGCTAGGTAGAATTAGAGAGGAAGAAGAGCAATGCATCCAGTGCATGCACATCCAAGACCCATTTTGCTGAGTAAATGTATCTCAGTCATTGCTGCCACCTGTGAACATCATCAGTCTTCCACCTTAGATCTCGGTAGTTACGTTCCAGTAGGTTTCCAGGACATAAGCTTCAGAGGCATACAGCTTCTTGAACCTAGCATCTATCAGGACTTTCAGGATCTTCAGTGTTCAGACGCCATTGCTGGACAAGCAAGGCTCCAATCATGTAAACTGGTCCAATAAATTCTCTATTGAAATTACAATTATAGACCCATATTCCATTCTGTCATTCCTCCAAGGACCCCTTAAGGCATTGCTTTGGATTGGGTTCTAAAAGGTCTCACTGTAAAAGTCTTACATTCTATTCATTCCCTTAGGCTCATGTTAAAAAATAAAATTCTATTCTGAATCCAAAGGCTAAAAAACAGAAACTATAAAATGGATTGAGTCAGTTTCATAATTACATTTGCTATTTTATTAGCTCATGCTGACCTCATCATAAACCTCAATAATTCCTGACCCAAAATGGCTCTCAAGGTACTCACAATTTTCTTTCTAGTATAGTATTGTTTTAGGATACAAATGGAAATGCTTCTTATAGAATATGGTAAGGGGACAAGTTTTTATTTAATTAATAGATTTGATTCACATTGCATTGTAAATCTGCTAAGAAATGCAGTTAGAGGAACTTCCATCAGACTAGGGAAGAATGGCAGGCAATCACATTACAATGTGTACAGACAGAAGGCGGATATATTGTGGGTGAATTGAGGTCTAAACAAAAGTTCATTCCCTGTCCTTGCCTATACCTGATTCCTCTCGCTCTTCCCTCCAGAAGAGCTCCTAAAGCCAGGGGCACCCCCAAGTTTTCTAGTGTTACTCCAAGTTTAAGTTGTTAGGACTCCTTAGTTGTAGAGCTTGAAAAATGTTACTTAATGTTTTTCTAGGCTAGCCCAGAATAAGAACAACTTGATTCCCTTGCAAGCTTTCTCTAAGCCTTGAAGAGAGCTTTTGTCATTTTAGAGTTAAGGATATTTTCATATAAGCTCTCATTCAATCAGTTCCCATAGGTCTAGAAAGACTAGGGTAGAGCTTACTGCTGCATTTTGCAGCTAAGATCAGCCAGGCTTCATACCAGCCATCTATTTGGACCTCACAGCAAGCTACACCGACCTTCTAGGTCTCTCGTTATCATTGTATTAAGAAACTCTCGTCATTGAGTTCTAGACTAGAGACATGTTCAAGAAAATTTAGTACCCAGTCTAAAAAGATACAGAAACAAATCAAAATTTTCATCTGAATTATCTCTTAAGAAATTAAACTGATTCAAAATATATAACATACCTATGAAAGTCTTTTCATTCTCCTAATTCAAAATCATACAGGGGCTGCCCTATCCCATGTGGGGAAAGTACAGCTGTCCCATTTTCCCCACTACCATCGTTCCCATCCATCAGACCTATGGGAGCCATTTATATATGGTGGGTGTTCTATATACGGCCCGGCCCTCCCTCACAAGCTTCTGAATGGCAGCTCCATACTACCCCAGCTCTCCTATTGTAAGAGTCCTCACCTCAGTATTAGGATCTGTTTTATCTCAGCTTTAGCAGTAACGATGCATTTCAGAGTGCCCTCAATAATAGCAGGCTTTGGTCATACGATGAACCTACTACCCTCTCTACTCATTTCTAAGTCTCTATGATTTTTCCAAATGACTGGATCAACCATTGGAAGTCACCCCATGCAGAGGACAGCAACATAGCCTCCTTGTGATCTCTTTACCTAACTCTTCTTTTGAACACTAACTTAGAGATAGGTCACAAGGAAAAAAAATCATTTTATTTGAAACCTGCTTCATGTGGAACATCTTGAAAAACCATTTGAAAAGTCATTTTCTAAGACTTATGGCTGGAAGAAGGTCTTTCCATCTGTGGCATGCAGACTCCATCCTGCCAAAGAGATGGGAACAAACTCCACCTTTCTCACCATTGTCCAGGCATGATGCTGTGGACTGTCCTGGAAAACAGTTGGTCCGCATGGTGAAATACTTACTTTGGCTGGGCTTCTGGAAGCTGAAAGGACTCACTCATGCTGGAAAGTGACTTTTGTTTACTTTTGAGTCAAATGCATCTATTTGGGGCACGTAAATGCCTGGGATTTGTGGTAAATCTTAAATCTTAATTCTGCTATGTGCTCTTCTGTTGTCAGATGGACGGGGGCTTATATTTACCTTGAGATCTACTCAACTTGATTGTAATGATTTCTTCAATGCCCATTTCAGATCTGCATTGTTGATGCATAGTGCAGATATTTGGATCCCTCATGTGAGACAATTGGTACAGACATTTGGCTGCATGCAGGGTAACAGATGTGGGCTCTTGGTTGTAGATGGGACTTTTCTTTCTCTTCCTGTTCGATTTATTGGTCAATATTAGAACCACGGTAACAGTATTTCATTACTGGCTTTTAAGGTGTTTGCTTTGTGGGTCATCTCACTAATATTTAATAATGTCCTGTTTCAGTCTAACTGCACATCTTTTGGGTACCCAAAGTGTATACCCTATACTCTGACATTTACCAAACAATTTCATTAATGATTCATTTAAAGATTCCAAGGACATCATTTTGATAAGCTTAACATTATCGTTTAACATTTGTTTCAATACACGTGAATATTGATATAAAGTATTCATTTCTTTCAGAATTCTTCATTTAGACATTTGTTGCACTAGATATACTTTTCAATAAAAGTCTGGTTTTCTTAAACAAAACCAAGCCTCCTTTGTGTCATGTACTAGAGAAGAAGGCCATGATGAGCAGGTAGTACCTAAGCTGAAAATGTAACCAGACACAGTGAGTTTTCCTTTGGACAAGGGCAAAGTCAACAAGAATACCAGCCCATGCCACATTGACCAGCCTTTTTGATTGTCACTTCTGGAAGTGACATGTTGCTGTCTCAAAGGAAAAAGTTTAATAATTTTACAGTTGTCTTTCTATTCAAGACTTCAAGTTCTGTCTTCATGTACTTAGGCCTATTTCTAATAAAATGTAACGATTTTCCACGCAGGTCTTAAACATACACCATAAGACTTTCTCCCAGTTATCTTGCCTGTTTCAGTTCTGTTCCTGTTGTAAATATCTTGTTCTTCTGAGCACACTTGGAGTTTAGAAATACATGTGGAAACAAATTGATATCAAAACACAAACCTTTACTAGCCACTTGCTAACCATTTGCTATTTGTAATCATTTAGTTGGCAAAACCTTTGAGAATATCCTTTGCTTTGGCTATTAAGGGGAGGAATTATTGTTTTTGATAAGATAATAAAATATTTTAACCTCTGATAGGAGCCCTTAGTTTAAAATGATTAGATCTTCATTCTATTCCATCAGCTTCTAATTGAACTAACCACTTTTAATGTGTGTGTGGGGTGTGTGTGTGTGTGTGTGTGTGTGTGCATGTGTGTGTGTGTGGTGTGTATGGTGTGTGTGGGTGTGTGCGTATGTGTGTGTGTGCACGCGCGTGTG